>JAJOOF010009831.1:0-38144 GCA_029582545.1 Solanum lignicaule | reverse complement strand
GAGTGGAAAGCGGGAAATTATATGCCTAAGGGTCAGTCTGTCTCTTGTATGAAAGCTAGAAAGATGATTTCCAAGGGTTGCATTTATCATCTAGTTAGAGTGAGGAATGTAGATTTTGAAACCTGTGTAGTCAAGTTTCAGTTTCCTAATGACCTCGTCCTAGAGTGGAAAGCGGGAAATTATATGCCTAAGGGTCAGTCTGTCTCTTGTATGAAAGCTAGAAAGATGATTTCCAAGGGTTGCATTTATCATCTAGTTAGAGTGAGGAATGTAGATTTTGAAACCTGTGTAGTCAAGTTTCAGTTTCCTAATGACCTCGTCCTAGAGTGGAAAGCGGGAAATTATATGCCTAAGGGTCAGTCTGTCTCTTGTATGAAAGCTAGAAAGATGATTTCCAAGGGTTGCATTTATCATCTAGTTAGAGTGAGGAATGTAGATTTTGAAACCTGTGTAGTCAAGTTTCAGTTTCCTAATGACCTCGTCCTAGAGTGGAAAGCGGGAAATTATATGCCTAAGGGTCAGTCTGTCTCTTGTATGAAAGCTAGAAAGATGATTTCCAAGGGTTGCATTTATCATCTAGTTAGGGTGAGGGATGTAGATTCTGAAACCCCACTCTTGAGTTGGTCCCCGTTGTGAATGAGTTTCTAGAAGTGTTCCCAGATGATCTACCCAGTATTCCTCTCAAAAGGGAAATAGACTTTGTTATTGATCTTCTCCCAGATACGCAACCTATTTCTATTCCTCCTTACTGAATGGCTCCGGCAGAACTTAAGGAATTCAAAGAGCAATTGAAAGACTTGTTGGATTAGGGTTTCATCTAACCAAGTATATCCCCAAGGGGTGCCCCACTGTTGTTTGTCAGAAAGAAGGATGGTTCTCTCCGAATGTGTATAGATTACCGGAAATTGAAATAGGTTACGGTTAAGAATAAATATCCTCTCTCAAGGATAGATGATTTGTCTGACCAACTCCAAGGAGAAAGTTACTTTTCCAAGATTGACCTCCGGTCAGGTTATCACCAATTGAGGGTGAAGGAAGATGATATTCCGAAAATGGCTTTTAGAACCCGATATGGTCATTTTAAGTTTTTTGTGATGTCTTTTGGTTTTACTAATGCTCCAACCACTTTTATGGATTTGAAGAATAGGGTGTTTAGACAATACCTTGATATGTTTGTGATTGTGTTCATTGATGATATATTGATTTATTCGACAAATTAGGATGATCACATCAATCATTTGAGGACTGTGTTGAAAATTCTCAAGGACCAAAAACTCTTTGAAAAGTTTAACAAATGTGAATTTTTGCTAAGGTCGGTGGATTTTCTTGGTCACATTTCTTTCAAGTAAGGGTATTGAGGTAGATCCTAAGAAGACGAATGCAATAAAGAATTGTCCTAGACCTCTATCCCGTTCGGATATAAGAAGTGGCTTGGGTTTGGCTGGTTATTACAGAAGGTTTGTTGAGGGGTTTTCTTCGATTGCCTCTCCACTGACCGCGTTGACTCAAAAGAAGGCTAAGTTCATATGGTCTGAAGCATGTAAAAGGAGCTTCCAAGAATTAAAGGATAGACTTACTTCCGCTCCGGTGTTGACTTTACCAGAAAGGACTTATGGTTTTGTGGTTTATTGTGATGCCTCGAGAATTGGGCTAGGATGTGTACTTATACAAAATGGGAAAGTCATTGCCTATGCTTCAAGGCAACTAAAGATTCATAAGAAGAATTATCCTACCCATGACATTGAACTAGCGGTGGTTGTTTTTGCCATAAAGATTTGGAGGCATTATTTGTATGGTGTTCATGTCGATGTTTTTACCGACCATAAGAGTTTGCAATACGTGTTTAACCAAAAGGATCTAAATCTTCACCAAGGGAGGTGACTTGAGTTATTGAAGGATTATGACATGAGTGTTCTCTATCACCCCGATAAGGTGAATGTAGTGGCTAATTCTCTTAGTCGGTTATCTATGGGTAGTGTTGCTCAAATTGAGGATGATAGAAAAGAGTTGGTTTGAGATGTTCTTAGATTGGCCCGGTTGGGTGTTCAGTTAGTAAGCTCTACCAAGGGTGGTGTTATGGTTCAGAATCGTATTTTGTGGCGGATGTGAAAGCCAAGCAAGGTCTTGATCCAACTTTGGTTGAATTAAAGGAAGTAGTGCTTAAGAAGTCCGTTGAGGCTTTCTCCCAAATGAGAGATGGAGTATTTAGATAGCAGGGTCGTTTATGTGTTCCTAATGCTAATGACTTAAGGGAACAGCTCTTGTCAGAAGCCCATAGTTCTCGATTTCCATTCACCTAGGAGCCACCAAGATGTACCATGATTTGCGGGAGATCTATTAGTGGAATGGGATGAAGAAGGATATTGCGGAGTTTGTGGATAAATGTCCAAATTGTCAACAAGTGAAAGTTGAGCATCAGAAACCCAGAGGTTTATCCAAAGACATTAACATTCCTACTTGGAAGTGGAAATATTTGAATATGGAATTTATTAGTTGATTGCCTCTCACGCGGCAACAACATGACTAGATTTGGGTTATAGTAGATCGAATGATGAAATCAGCTCATTTCATTCCCGTGAAGGTTTCTTATTTGGTGGAGAATTATGCAAAGTTGTATTTGAGGGAGATGGTAAAGTTGCATGGAGTGCCTTTGTCCATTATCTCCGATCGTGGTACTCAATTCACTTCTCAATTTTGGAAATCTTCCAAAAGGGTCTTGGTACTCGTGTTAAGCTTAGTACAACTTTTCATCCCAAAATCGATGGGCAAGCAAATTGTACTATCCAAACTTTGGAAGATATATTGAGAGCTTGTATGATTTATTTCAAAGATAATTGGGATTATCATTTGCCTTTGATTGAGTTTGCCTATAACAATAGTTATCATTGAAGTATTGGTATGGCTCCATTTGAGGCATTGTATGGTAGGAGGTGTATATCTCATATAGGCTAGTTTGAAGTGGTTTAAGTTTCCCTAATAGGTCAAGAATTGGTACGTGAGGCTATGGAGAAAGATCAACTTATTAGAGAAAGGTTTAAAATGGCTCAATGTCAAAAAAAAGTCGCATACCGATGTTAGAAGAAGAAATATTGAGTTTAATGTTCATGATTGAGTTTACTTGAAAATTTCACTCATAAAGTGTGTAATAAGGTTTGGGAAGAAAAGGAAGCTTAGTCCCCATTATGTAGGCCCATATCATATTTTGAGGCGTGTTGGTAGGGTTGCTTATGAACTTGAGTTACCTATTGAGTTGGCATCAGTGCATTTGATTGTCCATGTCTCTATGTTGAATACATGTGTTGGAGATCCGACATCTATAATTCCCTTAGAAGGTTTGGGAGTCAAGGAGAATCCTTCTTATGAAGAAGTTTCGGTTGAGATTTTAGACCGGCAAGTCAAGAGCTGAGAAACAAGGAAGTTGCTTCCGGGAAAGTGTTGTGGAGAAATCTGTTCATTGAGGGTTCCACTTGGGAGGCCAAGGCCTATATGATGTCCTGATATCCTCATCTCTTTCCTTCTACTCCTACTCTAGCTTGAGGTATTGAGTTCCTCATGGTTTACTCTTTTGGTAGCATGTGTCTTAGATATTCCCATGATTTCCTTATTTATGCATGTTCATGAAAAATATTAAGTTTTGAGAAAATGAGTCAACTGGATTGATTTCTACATGTTTATGTGCATTTGAGTATGAATTGCATATAGACTACATGATATGATGTTTCGAGCATTCTTTAGCTTGGAGTTGATGTTTCCTCCTCAAATATGTGCATTTGAGTATAAGTTTCATATAGATTTCATGATATGATGATTTGAACATGCTTTAGCTTGGAGTTGATTTTTCCTCCTCAGATATGTGCATTTATGTGATTGCATGCATGTTAGGCTGTTAGGTTAAGTTCCTACCTTCCTTATGATTTCTTGAATCTCATTCGAGGACAAATGTTCCCAAGGGGGAGATAATGTAACATCTCATATTCAAGAAAGGTAAAAATAGCAGCATTCAGATGTTTCTGGTGCCATCCGATAGAGGTCAACCACGGCCCGCAGACAGAACCACAGACCGTAGGTTTGGACTGTGGATGGCCACCCAATTATGCTCAGAAACCCAGAACCACGACCTGGACCAACAGACTGCCGATGGGTCCATAGTCTGTGGA
Organism: Solanum lignicaule; assembly: GCA_029582545.1. NCBI lineage: Eukaryota > Viridiplantae > Streptophyta > Magnoliopsida > Solanales > Solanaceae > Solanum > Solanum lignicaule. The sequence continues at coordinate 33,987 of JAJOOF010009831.1, read as the reverse complement.
TTGGGTCTGTAGGTTAGGTCCCCAAAATCTAAGCTTATGAAGTGAATGACGGGAATGCAGAAGGGACCGTCGGTCAGACCGACGGTTCGTCTATCAAGTCGTAGGTCGAAGGCCGGCAGTTATTTTTAGGGGCATTTAGGTCTTTTCCTAATTTTTTTATGTTTATGCTATGTCATTTACCTTTCACTAAAACCCCTATATAAGTATATTAACCCCCAATTTTCCCCAATTGAAATCATTCTCTCAAATTTCAAAAAGAAGAATAAGTCTCCTCTCCAAAATATTTCTCTCTCTAGAAACTTAAAGAAGAAGAAGATTCAAGCTAGGGTTCAAGGTCAAGTCTTCATTCTTCAATAGCTTTTGGGCTTTGATAGCAAGGTATGATAGTTTTCATCCATGGATTCCTATCATTCATCGAGTTCCCAAATTCTCCTATTTTAAAAGTTAGAAATCCCCAATTGAGTTAGGGTTTTCTTCAATTTCCATAGGTTCTCTTCAATGTTGATTTAAAGAGGAGATTATTAAACTAATCATGTTCTTATGAGAGTTATTTAAATATTTTAAGGATGCTTTGAGAGTAAAGTATCAATGATGATGATTGTTGTTGTGTAGTTGAAAGGATTTCTCATAAACACATTTAAGTATGATTGTGAAAGGACAATTCTCACATATAGGATTCTTAGGGTTGAAAGGTTTTCTCAACTTAACTATGAATCAAAGGTTTTAGGAGGTATTCTAATAAGACTAGCTTGGATTGGTTACTTAATTGTACCTCGCCATTGATTATACGTTACCTAGCTTGGAATGGTCATTGAATGAAACATTTCTATGGCTGGCTTATGACTTAGCTTGGATTTGCAAGATGACATCCCTTTCCATGGATAATGACTTAGCTTGGATTGGTAAGAGTATGTGCCCTTCCATGGATAATAAGAACAAGTTAAGAAAATGAGTAATCCGTGGGATTTATGCTTAGCACCGAGAAGATATTGAGATGGAAGCTTTCCCATTAGTAGATGTTGAGTTTCTAGTAGCAATCTCCTTATCCCTTACCTATGCGCCCCAACAGAATGATTGTCTAGATAGACATTAGCTAGTGGATCCACAATATCTAGAAGTTCATGGTCCTTTCCTTGCAAGTAGGACAACCCTTTTCGGTGTGGAGTAGACACTGAATTCTGTGTTGATAGCTCGCATGGTCTTATATGTTGGTTAAGGCTACTTTTCACAAATAAGCAAAGTTATATTGAACCAAGGTTACTTCAAGGAAGTATCGTAACTATATTTTAAGATGATGTTCACTTGCGTTAATCATGTTTTATGACTTATGGTTTCTAACCCTCAAGATGCATGTTTTAGCTTGATTATTGCTTACTTATGAAAATGTCCCTTTTTAGAATGTTTTAAATGTTTTATGAATGGCTATCATACTTGGTACATTGTTTTGTACTAACACATACTCTTACCTACATTTTCCCAAATGTAGGGTCTGACTGTCAGGGTTCTCAGTTTCGTGGCTAGAGGTTGATTTGCGAGCTTTGGTGAGTCCTCAGGCTTCAAGTACAGACTTTCATTGATTTCAGTTTCTTTCTTACTTTCAATTTTGGACATGATGTATGGGCTAGGCCCAGATTCATTCTATTTTACTATATGGCTAATGAGACAAGTGTTTAGACTTCCGCTTTACTTCTATAAAACTTTTGTACTAAAAATGTTGTTTTATCTCTTATGTTCTATTTCTTATGTTATGAATGCTCACTGGCTTGTATGGGGCCTCTCGGGGTCCTTTACGCCATGTTACATCTAGTATGTACCCTAGGGTCATGACACTACCCAACTACTATGATATTCGGGATGTTAGTATAGAATCTTCTTCTATTCAAAAAGTGTACCTTGCAATATTTCTCAAGTCAATATGATGGAAACATAGATTTTAAAATGTTGTCAAACATCGCATAATTCTAATCTCAAAAAATCAAAGGGTGGCACATAAAATGGGATAGAGGGAGTGGTATTTCATTGTAATTGTGTGGGACATGTACTCATGCATTATTCATTTGCATTGAGAGGATGAATAAAATGTAATAGGTTCCTGAAGCATCACCTTCAATGTCACGCCCTGAGGCTACCCCCTGGACGCAGACACAGGACCTAGGATCACGAGTGACCCCAAGCTAACCCTGCTTGCATAATCATAAGCATACTAAAGATAAATTGAATTAATAATAACTGTGCGGAAGCTAAATTATATGAAAAACTGAAATGATGGGGAATACCCATATGCTAAATTTGAATATATGAAAACTGTGAGTTTGAGGACAAATGAAAAGTCAAACTCTAACACTATAGCTGAATCTAACTATGTCTGAAATAAGCCTGTAAACTGACTAGAAGTGATGGGACATGCCCCAGCTAAATCTACAAAAAATTGAAACTAAGACTAAAATGTAAAGATAACATGTCAATTGCCCTTGAAGAATGAGGACTCGCCACTGATACTGTTGAACTGAAGATCAGGAACCGATCTATACATGATCTAACTGCTGAGGACCTGAACCTACATCACGAGAAGATATAGCATAGAGTATGCATCAGTACTTGAAAGGTACTGAACATTTAAAATAGAATAAAGCTGAATAATAAAATAACTGAACGAGCAATAAAGAAATGATATAATCTGAACATTGTATTGATACTGGAAATACTAAACATGTCTAAACTGAATGCAATGACCAAGTTTATAACATGCTGAGACTAAATACTGAACTATACTAATAGCATGGTCAATGCAATAGAATCTGACTGAACTGTAAGGGAGCTACTAATAGTTGACATAAAACCAAATGAGCTAAATGTGGAGTCTAATGTATACGCCTCATCGAGAAGACCCAACATACCCTGCCAGAGGTATAGAGGCATGCTGGCGTCTCTAAAATAGTGCCCACAGAGGGGACTTACAACCTACGGGGCACGTAGTTCTGGGACTTGAGGGTGACTGACCCTAGTCCACTCAGTATTAAGCTTCCCATATGATTAAGTAATTTAACACTTTATGACTGAAATTTTGTAATACTGGATAGCTGAAAATACTAACATGCATACTGAGAATGCAACATTAATATACTGATTATAATGCATTCGAAAACTGAGGCATGTTTATATATAACTGAATTAACTGACCTAGCATGTGTAATTCATGAACTAAAAGAAATACATACCTAGGGTTTTGAGTTTATGCATGTATTTGGGAAATACAATACTATAACATGATAATATGATTTGGATCATTCTAGCAACTGAAAACCTAACAATTCTAACATTCAAGAAACCCTAGGTCTAGATAGTAGTAAGGGAATCAAGATTCTGACTGAAATCTATGGACCTAATAGGTGAAAGCAACCCACTAGTGAAATTCCACATACCTGGTGACGAATTCCACGGAGAAATCTTTCGATTTCGAGATTGGAACTGATGGAAACTCACTGCATTCTTTAACTAGGGTTGCTTGACATTTTTCTCCTCTTACGCTCTAATTTTTCTAAGTTTTGATGATTGATCTGATTTAGGTAAATTCTAGTTATGTTTCTAGGCTAAAACTGACTAAAACCACGTAGATTAGGGGTTAAACGACGTAGTTTAGGTGACCAATGTATAGGGGAAAAGGCCGAAATAACCCCACTTAAAAATCTGACAGGGTTGACCACGGCCACTTTTGCGGACTGTGAAAAGAACCATGGACAGTGGAGCTGGTCATGGTCTTGGTCCAGTGGCTAGTGGTTCTGGGGGCCTTGTCCACGAGCCTTACCACGGCCCGTTTGGAGGATCACAGACCGTGAAGGTCCTTGTGGTCCTCACTTGGGCTGAGGTCTGGTGACTCAGGTCTAGGGGTCTATTGGTTGGCCTTCACGGAGGCCTCCACAACCCATCGTCAGGACCACGGACCGTGAAGGTCCCTGTGGTCCTTACTTGGGCGAGGGGTAGTCCACCTCTGCTGCCAAGGGGCTGAGTCCACGGGCAGGTTAACGGACCGTGGACCCTATCACGGTCCGTAAACCCTGCTATCGCTAACTGGTTCAGGTGATTTCTGCAAAAAATTTCTAGGTCTGGTTTCGAGGTGTTACATTCAACACCAAAATAGTCCACTGAGACTGGATGAAAAAGTGTACTAAGATCAACTAGGGTATCCAACTCTCACCTTCAACAAAAAGTAAATTGAGTACCACGAACTAAAATTATAAACACTATCACCAATGCAAATGGGTGATCTTCTCAATGTAGAACTAAGCTAACCTCTTTTAAATCTAAGAAGTCTGAACCGGTAAAAGATGAGTAGACTTGGTCAATAAATCCACGAGGATCCAAAACCCATAAGATATCTAACAAGTATGTGTGAAGCCTACATTGAAGTCCATAGCTATCCGCTTCAATCTCCATTTCAGAATGTGTCACAACCCAGACCGTCGCAGTGGCACCCACACTCACCTTCTAGTAAGAAAACCAAGTACTAACTCTAAATTTTAACCAAGCGTCAATTTCTATAACAAAATTATAATACAAAATAGTAGGCAGACATTTTAAAAACAACTAAAGGATTGAGTACCCATAAACTTAATCATTATACCACAAAATAAAATCAAGAAAGAAGAGAAAATCTCTAGAATAAGAAAATGTAATATCCCACATTGATATCACCAGGACTTTTTATTTCACATGCAAGGAAGTGAATGACTGAACTTAATAAAGCATATGGGCCTGCTAGTCAAGATATAGAATCTAAGGAAGATGGAAGAAAAACACCATCTGTGATTCTGATGGTGGCATTTTCAACTATGTTTCGTTGCAAACAGAGGATGAAATTATCAAAATACAAAAAAAGTTTTGGAATCTAAATAAAATCAAAATGCAAGTATTATCTGATTTAAATACTGATTATATTGTCTACAAGTGTGGTTCAGATAATTTAGATGCCTTTATAGAGTTAGTAAAAGCAAAGTCTTTTTTGGTTTTGCAAATGTTAACTTTTGGGTCAGTTATCCATCCTCAAACATTGAGATTGCACTTTTCCTATTGATAGTCAGTATGTTCAGGTCACGGGTACAAGTAATCAAGCATAATCCTAAGGGGATGACATCAATATTGGAAAAATACAACAGTAAGATCATGACTAAGGAGAAATAAGATTTGGAGACTGCAATAAAAGGCTTGCTGAAGAAGGAAAGTACAATGATATCAACACTCATACATATCCACGCAAAATAGGATGCATGTTGGGTGCTTCCACTTTGATGTTTTCTCTATTTATTGATAGTGTTAATATATTGTCCATCTTATGTTGATTAGGATGTTGCATTCCATTCTATTAGGTTCTTATATGAAGTTGGAGCATAAGGCTCTAGCTCTATTCAATTGATTATCTAAATTTACTATATAGTTGCATTTACTTTGATTAGTATGTTGCTTAAGTTAATTGAATATGTTCCCCCCAGACCCCTAAGCCAACCCTATCCCAACCAACCAAAAATAGAAGAAATGTAAAAATGCTCTCACCTTATGAACTTATGACTATCAAGCACAAGTACTACGGAAACTACTATATTCCTATAAGATGACCATAAATCAATTATACTTAGTCATTTACAAGGTCATTTGGAGTCAAGAGGACATTTTTCAAGTTTGTTAAGCAATGATAAAAGCAATTAGGGTGATAAATCCCACACAAGTACTATAATACAATCATAGACACTTCAGGTTGGAGCTCTTGAATGCATATCACTTCAGTTACCAATAGACAAGCTATATCACTTTGATTAGAAAATCCATAAATGCAGATTTGATTAACTCAAACAACATATTGATCAAGATAAAACCAATTATATAGTAACTTGAGAAAATCAACTATACAGAGCTAACATCCTATTCTCCTACTTCGTAGAAGAACCTTATAGGAGTGAATTCAACATCCTAATAAACATAAAATGGAAAATATACTAACACTATCAACAAAAGTAGAACATATAAAATTTGAAGCAACAAGCTTCAAATCCTAGTAGTAGGTATTCCTTATGGGTTTGTTGATATTATTGTAATTACCTTCTCCAGCAGGACTTTAATTGCACTCTCCAACTCTAATTTCTCCTTAGTCGCAATCTTACCATCGCATTTTCTAACATTGATGTTATCCCCATAAGCTTTTGCTTGATTACTTATGCTTGTGACTATTCCTTACATGTTTTAAACCAGCAATGTGGAACCTCAAAGTTTGAGGAGGCATAACTGTAACACCTCAGATTCAAAAAGATGAAAAATTAGGTTTTTTCCAAATAAAACACTCGGGTGCCAACACAGACGGAGCCACCAACGATCCGTAGGTCGGACCACGGACCGTAGGTGGGACTGTGGTTAGCCATTCCAATTTTCCAAAATGTCAAGGTTTCAGTATTTAAATACGGTTCACCAGGACGGTGTGTTGTCCAATGCATGAACCGTAGGTAGGTCTCGTAGGTGATTCATAGACTAAGTGGAAGTTTGAATGCCAAAAGTGGGACTTACAGTGGCTATGTACAGACTGTAGATTGACCTACAGACCATACATGAATCTCGTCGATTGAAGGCCTAGAAAAATAAGTTTATGAACAATTATTTTAAAGGGGTCATGGGTTCGGCCGTCGATGATCAATCTGGACGGTCTATTGTTGGACCTACGGACCGTGGGTCCAGCAATCGACGGGGTATGGCAGTTATTTTAAAAGGGGATTTGGAGTGTTTTTCTATTTATTTCAACCCAATACTATGTCATTCTACCCCTTACCCAAAGCCCTAGATAATAATTTTTAACCCCCAAAACCCCCAGTTATATTCATTCTCCTAAATTTCCCAAATTTGAACAAGTCCTACTCTCAAATATTTCTCTCTCTTAGGAAGAAGAAGGAAGTTAGGGTTTCAAGATCTAGTCTCCTAATTCTCCATTCATTTCAAGCTTTTGGCATCAAGGTATGATAGTCTTCACCTATGGAGATCTTTCCTCCATAGGGTTCCGAAATTATACAATTTACTAGTTAAAAATCTCCAATTGAAGTTAGGGTTTTCTTCCGTGTCATGGGTTCCTTTCAATATTGATATAAGCGATTGTTTTATGAACTATTATGCATGAATTGAGATAATTCCATTTTTTAAGATGAATTCCCATGAACCCATGCTTAACCCATGTTTTCTAGTTTATGATTATTGAAAGTAGGTTTTTGAACTATGAAAGAGGATTTTATAAATATATGCATGTTCTTATGAAATTGATGAAAATGATCTAAGTTGTTTTCCTATTAAAGCATAAATGTTGTTGTTGTTGATTGTTGTGAATGGATTTCTCACATAACACTCAATACATGAATGTGACACGTTTCCTCATAAAAAAGATTCTTAGAGTTGAAAGGTTTTCTCAACTAAACTATGAATGAAGTTTTAGGAGCTATTCTAATGGTAAGACAAGAGGTGATTACCAATGCCCCCACAATGATAAGACAAGAGGTGATTACCCATGTCCCTTAAAGATAAGATGAATATGATTGACAACTAATCTGTGGGAATTATACTTAGTACTGAGTGGTCAGGTAGTGATTACCGGTGTCCCATAAACTATGTGCCACCGTATGTTGTCTTGGATAGACATTAGCTAGTGGATCAACTTAAGCTAGAAGTTCATATTTCTTACCTTGTCAAGTGAGGAAACCTCTTTTACATCTGGGGTAGACACTCAATTCCATGTTAAAGCTCACATGGTCTCTATGTCAGTTAAGGCAAATTTTCCAGAACAATAATGATGAAGTAAGGTTACTTCTAAAATATCTCACATTTGTTTGAAGATGATTTTACTTGCATTGACCATGATCATGATTGTACTTCTAATATACTATCTGATGTTTTAAATTGGCCTTTGCATGTCATGAAAATTTCCTTTTAGCATGATTTGGTACTTTTATGCATTTATATCATACTTGGTACATTATTGTACTAACACGTACTCTTGCCTACAATATTCTAAAAATGTAGGGTCCAACGCTCTAATTTCACATCTCCATGGCTACGGATCACTTAGTAGATATTGAAGATTGGTGAGTCCTATGATCCGAGGACTGATCCTTTTTTCTAATTGTCTTTACTTTTTAGTATTGTTTGTGATGTACGAGTTACGTACCAATCACTCTAGATGTATTAGATGGATTTGAGACTATGTAGACTTCGCTTCATTTTTATCAACTCTTTATAATATGAATTGTCATTTAAAATCTCTTGAGTTTCTATTATCTTGTATGATGCATGATAAATGGCTTGTGTATGGCCTCTCGGGGTCCTATACTCCATGTAACACCTAGGGTATACTTTGGGGGATGAAAAAATTGGTATTCAGAACACAATGTTTAGAAAGGTCCTAGGATGGCTCATAAGCCACGTCGAGTAGAGTCTTGTTCATAAGTTTGAAGCACACAACATTTATGAAAAAGAAGCTATAAAATGATTAGGAAACTCCACTTAAGTCGTGTGATAGAGTGTAACTCTATATGTCCTCTCTCCTAATTCTTACCTAAAGTTTTTGAGAAAATGACCTCTTAAAGAACATACGTTAGGAGGAATGTGAATGAGAATATGGAAAAGAAGCTCCTCCTCAAGCTCCTCAAGTTTCGATTGACCCTTTGGCCAAACAAGTGGCTAATGCGGAGTTTAGGGGTGCTTTTCAAGTGTTGGATCAAGTCATGATAGCTCAAGCTAGTAGGGAGTTTGGGGTCCCCCTGAACCCAAATGTAGGTACGGCGGCAACTAGGGTGAGAGACTTCACTAGAATGAATCCCCCACAGTTTCATGGTTCAAAGGTTGATGAAGTTCCTCAACAGTTCATTGATGAAGTGTATAATGTGTTGATGATCATGGGAGTGACACCGATGGAAAAGGCGGAATTGGACACTTACCAACTTAAAGGTGTGGCTCAAGTTTGTTTCAACCAATGGAAGGAAGAGAGGGTGGTTGATGCGGGTCCTCTCGATTGGGAAAAGTTTAAGGTTGCCTTTCTTGATAGGTTCTTTCCCCTTGAGGTAAGAGAGGCAAAGGTATTTGAGTTCATCAACCTTCTTCAAGGAAGCATGAGTGTGAAGGAATATTCTTTGAAGTTTATACAAATGCCTAGGTATGCTTCTTGTATGGTTGCCGATATAGGGCAAGGATAAGTATGTTTGTTTCGAGTGTGTCTGAGATAGTGGCTACGGAATGTTGTACCCCCATGCTTACTAATGAAATGTACATTTATCATCTTATGGTTCATTCTCAACAAATAGAAGCGGACAAACTTAAGGAAATATCTAGGGAGGTGAAGAAGGCAAGTATTGGTGATGGTGACTTTTCACATTCAAGGTCCGATGGACATGGTCGTTCGAAGTTCAGACAGTGGTTTTCCGGTCATGGTTCCTCCAATGCTCCTCCTAATTTTAACAAAGATACAGTGTCTAACCCTAGGCCCCAAGGAGTAAACGGTAGTGGATCTTCATTGCCTACTTGTAGTAAGCGTGGAAAGAAGCATGAGGGTAGATGTCTAGTCGATTCTAACGCATGCTTTAGTTGTGGTAAGACGGATCACAAGATAAGGGATTGACCCTTGGTTTCTAAGAATGAAGAAGATAATCATCGACAGGCTCAACCTAATCCTTCGTTCGGTTCTAGAGGGAGTCAGAAGCAAAACATATTATATGCACTTCAGACTCATCGTGAGCAAGAAGATTCTCCCGATGTGGTTACCGGTATGTTGAAAGCCTTTCATCTTGATGTTTATGCTTTTCTTGATCCCGATGCTACCTTGTCTTTTCTAACGCCATATGTGGTTAGGAGGTTTGATATTCTTCTAGATGTGTTGATTAATCCCTTTTATGTCTCTACTCTTATTGGTGAATCAATTGTGGCTAAGAGATTCTATGGAAATCATCATGTCACCTTACCTTATAGAATCACTCATGTTGATCTTGTAGAACTTGATATGTAAGATTTTGATGTCATTCTTGGTAATTATTGGTTGCATTCTTGTTATGCTTCTGTTGATTATAGAACCCGAGTGGTCAAGTTTCAGTTTCCAAATGAGCATATTTTAGAGGGGAAAGGAGAAAATTATATGCCTAAGGGTTAGTTGGTTTCTTGTCTGAAAGCTAGAAAGATGATTTCTAAGGGTTGCTTATACCATCTAGTTAGGTTAAGGCATATGGATTCTAAAACCCCTACTCTTGAGTTGATCCCCATTGTAAATGAGTTTCCGGAAGTGTTTCCTGATGATCGACCCAGTATTTCTCCCTAAAGGAAAATAGACTTCGATATTGATCTTCTCCCAGATACGTAACCTATCTATATTCCTCCTTACCAAATGGTTGTTGTGGAACTTAAGGAATTTAAAGAGCAATTAAAATATTTGTTAGATAAGGGTTTCATCCGACTGAGTATCTCTCCATGGGGTGCTCCAATTTTGTTTGTTCGAAAGAAAGATTATTCACTTTGTATGTGTATCGAATACCAGAAGAAGTTAAAACAACTAAATCAAGTTCAGAGGAATGCAACTACAGACAAACTCGCCGGATAGATCGGCGAGTCGCCAAGTGGCTTTAGCGATCACGGCTTTATCCGCCAAAGTATGCAGTGTAGAAAGGTTCGAGAATGCAGACAAAGGGCGACCAAGGAGACCTTCGGTAAGTCGCCGACTGCGTTAGACGATCGTGGCTTTTGGCCGAGAGTTACATAACACTGACTACAAATAGTATAAATTTAAAAGCGAGATGGAGTCCCTTGGGCGAACTGCCAAGTGATTCGGTGAGCTCACCTTAGTACGCTTAATACACTAAATTTATCAGAGAGGCACAGCATATGACATAGGATAAAATTATTTGGAATGAGAGCATAAATATCATAATTAAATGCAGAGTTTGGAGAACCAACCTTTTGGACAGATTAGGTCAAAACGGTGATGCTAGGCGGCAGGTTATTACAGATCCAAGCACTACTAAAGTAGCTAAAATACTTACGAGGTGCAAAAATTCTGAAAATACTAAGCAGGTGTGATTTTGCAAAAATCGAGAGTGAGAAAATATGAAAAAGGTTGAAAGTCCAGACCCGTGGTTTTATAAAATCTTTCCAGATCTTATCCATTCAACGATATTAGTTGGATTTGCTTCGCTACTCAGTGATCCACCAAGTGTTCATATATCTCACCGAGTTTTACAGGACCCTCAGTCAAAGTGAGGATCCAAACGGCGGTCTTGGTAGCAGTCGCCGATCTAGTCGGCGATTCGCCAGTTGGACTTGTGTAATTCATCCTGCACTTTTTTCACAAACTTTGCATGCCCAATCCTACAAAATCAAAACACCTTTAATTCAAAAATAACAAAATTACAGTAGTTAAGGGCTTTGGGTTGTCTCCCAAATAGTGCCTTAGTTAACGTCGTGGCACGACGCGGGTTAGCACCTAAATTTCACTTTTGGGGTTAGCCAAAACATCATTTGGCAACCCCTTGCCTTGTGCTTGGTGGAGATGAGGCATTACATGACCCAAGAGAGTTTCAATTAGCTGGATGGATTTAGAGTGAGAACCGCTCTCTGGTTTAGCACTTCTACATTTTCTCTAATATTCTCCAGCACTCTATCTTTCTCATTTAGATTTTGAAGAATGGTTAATAACATATCTTCCATATGTTTATTTTAAATGTCCATAGATCCTCCCTGCTCAATAGGTGCTCTGCATTTGCTCTTCTCTTTGGACATCACCTCCAGTTCTTCAACCTTTTGGGTCAAGTTATCCATCTGACCCAGCAAAATGATCAAATGCTGGTCCTTCTCAGTATCCTTGTTGATTTTTACCACAGGGTCGAGGAATTTAGCTGCGGTCTCATAGGGATATTTCTCACGAACACTTGGCATAAGTTGGTCGATTAACCCTCTGTTTCTAGGATTCAGACTCATATAGAAGCATTCCAGTAGAACTAAATCAGGGATTTCATGAGTTGGGCATTGTATCAATAGTGTTTTAAACCTCAGCCACGACTCATGAAAAGGTTCTCCTTCTAGATGCTTGAAGTTCAAGATGTGATCCCTGAATCTCATCACTTATACTAGGAGGTGCTCCATTGGTCCACCATCCCCATCATGTATACTCATTATCATGTCTCAACACACAAACAAACTAAACAAAACTAAGAGTTAGGTAAGTAGACTACAACTAAAAACAACAAAAATTCTACTAATATAAAAATTCTCAAACAATACCACTCCCAAGCAGCAGCGCCATTTTGATGCATATCGTGACCAACAACACTAACCTACAGTACGAGTGTCTACGATCGTCGATAATATAGTAACCCAACCAAGGGTTGGGGTCGTGTCACAAAGGCGTGGTTTTGAGAATTAGTAGAAAAATCAAATTTAGTTCTAACTAGTCGTAGCTAAAGACATTAACGATTAAAAATATTGTAAATTAAACGGGGTGACACAAAAGTGTCAAATATCAATTGGGGGTTTTGTCACAAGTAGTAAAAATAACAAAAAATACAAGAAGATCAAGTATGTGGAGAAGTTCTTGGGGTGTGACCGCAATACAAGTTGAGATAAATCGTTGGGTACATGCTTTCGATAGGAAATTTGCAAGATAATAGTGATTAGGCTAAGCTTTAGATGGAAATAAGTTCCTCTCGGGCAACTTACCCTGTTTCAAATGTGTTTCTCTCGGACACCCATTTGCCTCATGAAGGCCAACCTATGCCTTACCCCACTCACTCTCTCGAGCTGAGTGTTAGGATATGGGACTACGGCTCACCCTCTCGGGTTGAACCTCATTTCGACCCACTCCTTAGGCCATCAGTCTAGCGGTCTTGGTTTCGCGACCTCCCTCTCAGTCAAGCCGAAAACACATAGGTGATTTTGTATTTGTAACTAAAAACCCATTAAATTAAATCATAACCGCTAGGTGAAATAACCATTAAAATATATCTATCCTATCAGCAAGCAAGCCCCAACAACAATATCAACATATATTTGCTAAATCACACCCTAAGAATCGGGTTTTTAGCCACACATCAAGAAATAACAAAATACACCTGAAATGATACTAAAATCAAATGGGTATAAGGAATTAAACCTTGATTTAAGCAAAGGAAGAAGAATGGAGAAGACCCACTTCCAACTTGGGAAAGATGAAATCCTTCTTTCTTCAAGTCTCCCAAAAACCCTCTCCAAACTTGAGAGAAAATATCCCAAAAAGTATTATTCTATTCTGGAAATTAAAATAAAATGTTCGACTCTTTAAAAATTAATAACAAGTTTAGTATATATAGACTTCAGAAAATAGTGTTGGCGGATCTTTCGGTAAGGTTAGTCAGAATCACCGATTAACTCGACGATTCGCCCTTTGGTGTAGTTCGTCACCGTCTTGCACTAGCCTTCAGCATCGTTGTGCTCTGTGTCATTGGGCGACCTAGTACTGCTTCGCGAAGTTATTTGGTGAAATGCCGACTGCTCCTTTCATCGCTTTTTTTATCCTGCTCCTTCAAGGCTTTGCTTACTAGAACAAAAGGCAGAGTGCGTCCCTTCGGCAAATCGCCAAGTTTGCTTGGTGATGCTCAGGCTTCAGCTTCTTCATTCTTTTCAGACTTTTTGTTCCTTTTTGCGTCTAAGTATCCATGCTTCCACTAAAACTTCAAATACCTGAAACTTACGAGTTTTTATCAGATATTGAGACAAAATAAGCATTTGAGGACACTATTTCTATCAAAATAAAGCCCTAAATGAGTCCAATTTGTGGACTCATCACGCAACGTTAGAACTCCTCTCGTAACTACTTGTCGGACCAAGGAGGTAGTTAATGAGAAAGGAATTAACAACAGAGATTTAGTGGATGCTATCTAATAAATAGTCTAATGTCAATTGGAGCGAGGGTGAAAACTAAGTCATACATTGATGTGATGTCTAATCTGGGGTAAAGGTAAGGGTTAGTAAAGCATACACCCGTAGTCGGACCAAGCCCCAAGGTGTGATGTGAAATTCCCTACTTGGAGGACCGATCACTTAGGGATACCTAACTTACCGACTTTGCATGTAAAACACTAGGAAAGGATTACTATTATTAAGATTACTGTGTTAAGAGCTTGTGGGGAACACACATACCCTAGTTTCTCTCTCATATTGATAATTCAAAGTTTGAATCTTGCTTACTTGTTACTCAATCAACAATTTGTTACTTGCTTACAACCCCCCCCCCTTCGGTTACTTGTCTCGGAAATAGTTTGACTAAACGGATATAATAGTGAGTTAAGTTTAAGTCTGAACCATATTCCTCGTGGGATCTACTCCAACCTACAAGTTGAGTTCTTTATTTTACAACGATCACTTATACTTCTTTAGGGAGGTGTAATTTGAGTGTATCATTATAGATGGAGTTACAAAAGACAGAGTACCCCCTGGATCTAACAATGCATTAACATCCAAATGAAAGACTCTCAACCTACCATTGACCACATCGAGAGAATATTCTTGGTCCTGGCTAGCCTGAAGAGCATACAATCTGTTTTGGCGTTGACCGCCACCTGTAGTGGATGAAGCACCCTGCTGATTTGGGCGACCTACTGGTGCTGTTGGAGCTGTGGAGTGAGCCATGTTGTTGTTACCTCCTTGCACGTGCCTGGCAGAAAGGCAATCTTTCAACCAATGGCCATGACCACACCTAAAACACCCCTCTTTGCCAGCAAGACACTCACACAGATGGTTCTTACCACACTTTGGACAAATTAGGAAAGTCATGTTACCTGAAGTACTCCAAAGACCTAGAGCCTGATGCCCTATCCTTCTGATCCTGTCAAAACCTGGGGGATGGAGCACTAGCTGATGAAGGTGGAGGGGTTGTAGATTTCTGCTGAAACTGTGAGCGATTTCCATCGCCCGACTTATGTTGTGCGTATTCATAATTGCATGTTCTAGCCTTTTTGTTGTCCTTAGCCATTTTCCTAAGCTTATCTCCCTCAAACTGCTAAGCGTGAGTCATAAGCCTAGAGTTGTCCATATCCCCTAAAGGCATAGCATTCCTGCACTCGGTCTTCACCAGATCAGATACACCAATCAAAAACTTACTCGTACGTGAGTCACAAACTTAGTGGAATCTTGAGGGCCAAAAGTGGGACTTACGGTGGCCATGAATGGACCGTAAGTTGACCGATACACCATACATGGGTCCTGTAGTTTGAAGACCCAGAAAAAAAAGTATCTGAACCCATCGATGGTTGACCAGGACAGTCTATTAATAACAAAACGGATTTTTCCAATGTATAAAATCAAAATTCAAATGGTCCATGGTGGGACCTAAAGACCCTGGATCTAGTAATTTACGGGGTCCAGTAGTTATTTTAAAAAGTGCTTCTGAGTCTTTTCTGAATTATTCCAACCCAATACTATGTTATTTTACCCTATACCAAAAGCCCTATATAATTATTTTAAACCCACAAATGACCCAATTCAATTTATTCTCCTAAATTCCCCAAGGTTGAAAAAGTCCTTCTCTCTATATTTTCTCTCTCTAAGTAAGAAGAAGGAAGCTCGGGTTTCAAGCTAAAGTCTTGTAACAACCCAGGGGTACCCCCTAGACGTAACACGGGGTACTTGACCCCGAAGAGATTGCATACAAGCCCTTAGCATAATCATACACATAAGGCCATACGAATGATGAGGAAAATTTAAAACTTTTATAATCGAAGTCAAACTTCATTTTTCATAAAAGGAATCCATAAGAATCTAGACTTTGTCTCATACACTATCTAAAACATAGGAATACAAAGTTTGGGACTTAGCCCTTTACATAAATAAAGTCTCAATATGAGAAGTACAAAAAGGAACTAAGAAATGAGTAATCCGTCCTCAAACATTGAGGACTCACCACAACTTGGAGATAAGCAATCCAAGTCTTCTTCAAGAAAGGAGAGTGTATGTCACCTAGCCAGAACCTACACTTATCAAAAATGTAGAAGAAGTAGGGGTTAGCACAAAGATGTACTAAGTATGGAAGCATGCACAAAATCCTTGAAATATGATAAAAAGGACATTTTAGTTGAAAAGTATGCATTAATCAAGTTTGGAAACCAACATGCATTTACCATGTACAACACAAGCCATAATAACATTTGTACTCATAACATAGTAAATCCATTACCTTAACAACCCCTAAAGAACACTTGTGCAATGTATGGTTGGCATCCCATAATACCAACCATACTAAGTACTTCTATGAAGCTACCTTAGTCATACATATCATCTTTAGACCTCATCACAATCAATAGTCATAAATAAGGAAATAGTCATGTACATTACTTGAACATAAGGAAATTCATTCATATCAAATATCCATTCCACATACATGCATACATTCATACCTCATCATAACATAAAGGAACCATCACATAACATCCTACTAAGTCTGCTTGTGCAATATAAAAGTGAAGTCCCATACCCTCACTCCTACTAAGTAAACTCACCAAGAAGTCATAGTTTAGTTCATGTCTCATTCATTATCTTATCATATAGGGAAGAGTAGCCATAACCGACATAGACCATGTGAGCTACATAGAATCCGGTGTCGTATAACCCCACACCGAAATAAGGTGTCCTACTTGCCTAAGGTAGAACTAAATGTATAGCTATAAGGTGGATCCACTAGCTAAAGACCTATGTGGGCACATAGTTATGGGATAGGGAGATTGCTTCTAGAAACCCTACCTCTTGCATTGGCGGAGGAGCTTCCATCTCGTGAATTTACTTTAGATGACCCGACCTATTGCATTGATGGAAGGGCCTTTACCTCACTTTCCATATCCACACGGTACTAAGCATTATTTCCCAAATTATACATAATTAGTCTTAAATTGTATTTACATGTGTGAAGGAGTGCTCTACCCTTCATTCAATACAATCCATAATATAGCTCATAGATTCAATAAAGTGAGAATGTACTTTCAACCTTAGAATTGTCATTAACATGTGAGTAGAACTTTCACATTACATTCATAGTGTTTTCATGAGAAATAGCCTTTCAATCAACACAAAGATAATATCATCATCCTACACAAGTCAAGAATAAAAGAAAAGGGATAATGTCCTTTCCACAATACCTTAAATATGCATAATAGTCATAAGATCCTTACATTTCAAGTGAACCATGAATTCATACATAACTTTCATCAACATGTACAAACCCTAGCAATTTACCCCTTCAAGGGTCATGAATCATGTCTCACAATCACACTTAGAAATACTACTTTAAGCATGAATAAAACAAGATTGAATAACTAGATTAACATAGATACAATTCATAGTAATCATTTTGCATCAATACACCCAACACAACTCATGAAATTGGGGTCATGGGGTAGTTCATGGGTTCATGGGGAATTTTACAATAAAAATCACCATTAAACATCAAATCATCCATAATATAATGCAATTAACATAATAAAAATCGTTTTTAGGAAGAACTCATGGTTAGAATGAAAACCCTAGTTTTTTAACAAGTTACCAATTTCAAAATCAAGAGTTAAAGGGCTTCACGAAGAAAAGTGTTCCATGAATCAAGGCTCCCATACCTTTATTGGTGTTTTCCTCACGAAATTGGAGTGAAAAGCTTGGAGCTTGAACCTTAATCTTGACCTTCTTCTTTGTTCTTCAATGGAGTCTAGAGATAGAATATTTTGGGAGGGAAGTTGGCTGAGTTTTGAGTTTGTGAGTTATGAGAGTTAAAAGGGTTGTTTATTAGTTAAAAGTACTTTAATCTACTTAAAATAACTAATAATAACCATCCCTACCCTTAATTAATTTAATTAGTATTTTACTAAACTACCCCCACTTAGGCCGAACCTAGGCAGCAACATATGGCTCGATCCACGGACCCCTAACCACGGAGCGTGGATGGGTCCACGGACCATCCTGACTGGCCATGGTTTGGGTCAAAGAGGGAAATTTTGGGGACCAACGTGGGGAGACAAAGTCTCGAACTACGCCTCCTAACCACGGAGCGTGGTTCCACCCACAGCTCGTGGGTGCCCAAATGTGGTTCAAGCTGTTTTTTTTACAGCTTTTGGACCTTCCCTTGGGTCCTTTTCAAGGACCTTGGGGGGTCCTAGGGGGTCGTGCCTTTACGTTTAGGCACTAACACCCTAGTACTACATTAGGGGAGTTATTTTAAAACTCTAACCGTACATTTAACTTCATTAGGCTACTAGACTTCACGTTAGGCTCTAGCTTAGGTCATTAGATTACTGGGGTGTTACATTATCTCCCCCTTGGGAACATTCGTCCCCGAATGATGACAAAACACCAAACTAAGTTAAAAACTCTAGACTAGCAGCCCATCATGCATGAAACATCAAAATGTACAACAACTAAATAATGTACTAATCACATCATGCACAATTTCAAAAGGATGAAACTTCAACTCCCTTTCACCACATGGCCAATGCAATACAAGAAAGTGGAAACTCCATATGCTAATCCATTATGCGTGAAACTCATCAATTCACATAAACATGGGAGGAACTACCTTCTCCAACTCAAGTAAGATCAACACAACAATATGGAGCTAATAAGTCATTGCATCAAAACATAACTAAGCATGTTCATCAATTCACCCCATGAAGTCAAAAACGCAATCATCATACTAAAATGCAAATCAACATAAGGAACATATAAATCATGAAAACTCAATTTATACTTTAACATGAATTCTCACAAGAACATGAACAATATAAAGAAATTATGGAAAACCCATACCATACACATGACTCCCAAAACACTTAAAACTTAAGAGGAATTACTTACCTCAATTTTGAATAGGAGTAGAAGGAAAAAGATGAGGATAACGGGACTTCATATCGGCCTCAGCCTCCCATGTAGCACCCTCAACTAAGTGATTCCTCCATAGAACCTTAACGGAAGCTACTTATTTATTTCTCAACTTCTTCACTTGCCGATCCAAAATCTCAACCAGGACTTCCTCATAAAAAAGGTTCTCATCAACTCCTAAACCCTCTAAAGGAAGGATGGACACCGGATCACCAATGCACTTCTTGAGCATGGAAACATGAAACACCGGGTGAACAGGAGCCAACTCATTTGGCAAGTCCACTTCATATGCAACTTTCCAATACATTTCAAGATTTGGTATGGGCCCACATACCGGGGACTAAGTTTCCCCTTCTTGCCAAACCTCATCACACCTTTCATAGGTGAGATTTTCAAGTAGACCCAATCACTAACCTCAAATTCAAGATCCCTTCTTCAATTTTCGGCATAGGACTTTTGTCGACTTTGGGCCGTCTTCAACCTCTCTCTAATGACTCAAACTTTTTCAATAGCATCATAGACTAGTTCGGGACCAATTAGAGAAAACTCACCTACTTCAAACCAACCCAACGTAGATCTACATCTCCTACCATATGGTGTTTCAAATGGAGCCATGGCAATACTAGAGTGGTAACTATTGTTGTAGGCAAATTCTATCAAGGGAAGATGGTCGTCCCAATTACCCTTGAAATCAATCACACATGCCCTCAACATGTCGTCTAAGGTTTGAATGGTGCGTTCAGCTTGACCACCCATTTAAGGGTGGAAAGCAGTACTAAGTTTAACATTGGTACCAAGTCTTTGTTGGAACGCCTTCCAAAAATGTGAAGTAAATTGAGCACCCAATCCGATATGATAGACAAAGCAACCCCATGCAACTTCACTACCTCCTTGATGTACAACTTAGCATAGTCTTCTGCCGAAAAAGTAACCTTGACGAGAATGAAATGGGTTGATTTCGTCATCCTATCAACAATGATCCAAATAGAATCGTGTTGCCTTCGAGTACGAGGCAAACCCACAACAAAGTCCATATTCACCTCCTCCCGCTTCCAAGTGGAAATATTTATATCTTGGAACAAACCTCCCGGTTTTAGGTGTTCGGCCTTGACTTGTTGACAATTTGGACATTTGGCCACAAAACCCGCTATATCTTTTTTCATGTCATTCCACCAATAGACTTCCCGTAGATCATGGTACATATTGGTGGATCCCGGATGAATAGAATATTACAAACCGTGAGCCTCTTCCAAAATTCTCTCTCTTAGGCCATCAACATCCGGCACACACAACCTACCTTGGTACCTAAGAACCTCATCTCCCCCTTGGGAGAAAACCTTAACAGACTTGTTGAGAACCGATTCTTTCAACTCCATAAATATAGGATCAAGATGTTGCTTAGAGTTTACATCAACCACAAAGGACGATTCGGAACTATGATGAACCATGAATCCACCCTTGGTGGAATCCACAAGTTGGACACCTAACTGGGCCAATCTATGCACATCACGAACAAATTCCTTCTTCTCATCTTCTACATGAGCCACACTACCCATAGACAATCTACTTAGGGCATCCGAAACCACATTAGCTTTTCTGAAGTGGTATAGGACATTCATGTCATAATCTTTCAACAGCTCTAACCATCTCCTTTGTCGGAGATTCAAGTCTTTTTGGCTAAACACATATTGAAGACTCTTATGATCGGTAAACACATCTACGTGCACCCCATAAAGAGAGTGTCTCCATATTTTCAAGGCAAATACCACCGCCGCTAGTTCAAGGTCATGGGTAGGGTAATTCTTTTCATGAATCTTGAGTGGCCTTGAAGCATAGGCAATCACCTTACCATGTTGCATGAGAACACACCCTAACCCTACTCTCAAAGCATCACAATATACTACAAATCCTTCGGTACCGAACGTAGTATGAAAAAAAGGAAAATCCTTCATCTTATTTGATCTTTTAAGCTCTTTCTCAGATAATGATGATATTCTTAGTGTGTGAAGTCGATTCTTGCTTGACTTCTGGGCTCACCCGAGGCGAGGACTGCTTTCTTTCTTGCTTTGTATCGAGGGTATGTGTATGCGGTTGTAGTACATCTTCTTTATTGTTAGAGGTTTCCTTCTCTTATTGTCTTTGTGGCGGGAAGTAAGATGAGGGGAAGCTCACATCTGCGATAAAGGTCAACACCAGAGCGGAGGTGAGTCTATCCTTCAATTATTGGAAGCTCTTCTCACCAGCCTCCGACCACTCAAATTTGGACTTCTTTTGGGTCAATGTCGTTAATGGAGGAGCGATGGATGAGAAGCCCTCAACAAATCTCTTATAATACCCGGCCAAACCCAAAAAGCTTCTAATATCGGTGGGACTTAGGGGTCTAGGACAACTCTTGACCGCATCCGTCTTCTTAGGATCAATCTCTATACCCATGCCCGACACAATATGACCAATAAAAGCAACTGACCTTAGCCAAAACTCAAAATTACAAAACTTAGCATATAGTCGGTGGTCTTTAAGGACTTGCAATACTATCCTCAAGTGATCCATATATTCACCCTCACTCCTTAAATAGATCAAAATATCATCAATAAAGACAATCACGAATGAATCAAGATATTGTCTAAACACCCTATTCATTAGGTCCATGAATGTCGCCGGGGCATTTGTTAACCCAAAAATCATAACCACAAATCTGTAGTGATCATACTGGGTCCTAAAGTCCATCTTAGGAATGTCACATCCTCTTACCCTTCGTTGATGGTAACTCGAACGAATATCTATTTTGGAGAAAAAGGTAGCCCCTTGGATTTGGTCAAACAAATCGTCAATCCTAGGGAGTGGATACTTATTCTTTATAGTGACCTTGTTCAGTTGGCGGTAATCAATACACATCCTAAGGGACCCATCTTTCTACTTCACAAATAATATCGGAGCACCCCACAGAGATATGCTTGGTTGAATAAAACTCTTATCTAGCAAATCCTTGAGTTGTGCCTTCAATTCCTTCAATTCGGCCAGAGCCATCCGGTAAGGGGGAATGGATATGGGTTGTTTATCCGGCAAAAGATTAATGCCGAAGTCTACTTCCTGTTTGGGAGGAATATCGGGCAAGTCATCGGGGAAGACTTTCGGATACTCCCTCACTACGGGGACCGACTCCAAAGAAGGAGTTTTGGACTCAATGTCCATAACCCAACCAATGTGATACATGCATCCCTTTGAGATCATTTTACAAGCTTTTATACATGAAATGAAACGACCTCTAGGGATAGAGTTTCCCCCTTTCCATTCTAAAGTAGGCTCATTAGGAAATTGAAACTTCACCACCCGGGTTCTACAATCAATGGACGCTAAACAAGCATGCAACCAATCCATCCCCAAGATGACATCAAAATCCAACATATCTAATTCTACTAAATCAACCAATGTGACTTTATTAGACAATGAAATGGGACAACTCCTATAAACTCTTTTAGCTACAATGGAGTCACCCACTGGGGAAGAAACCAAAAAGGGTTCTTTTAAGACATCGGGGAGTACATCAAATTTCATAGCCACAAAAGGAGTAACAAAATACAAAGTGGCACCAGGGTCTAATAGTGCATAAACATCAATGGAAAATACTTGCAACATACCGGTAACAACGTCCGAAGAACCCTCTTGATCACTTCGAGATTGGAGGGCATAGAAGTGGTTCTTCTTGGGAGCATCGAAATTGGAACCACTAGGAGGAGCTTGATTACCCTCTCTTCCCTTGGCCGTATGGGTTGGACAACCTTTCAATTGATGCCCAATTTTTCCACATCCATAGCACACACCCATACCGACAAGACATTTTCCCTCATGCTTCTTACCACACTTGGCACATGTAGGCCTCTCCATGGAAGATCCACCCCTATTGCCTCCTTGAGGCTTAGGGTTAGACACCCTATCTTTGTTGGTCATTGGAGAATTGGAGGAGCTTTGGTTGGAAAACCTCTTCTTGAGCCTTGGCCCACTTTGAGCTTCAAACTTACTCTTAGAAGAGCTTTCATCATCGGTCATTGACCTCTTTACCTCTCTATTCTTCTTCATAAGCCTTGTCTCCTCAACTTGTTGAGCATATACCATCAATCGTGAGATATCCATGTTGTCATGGAGCATTGCCACACGGTATTCTTCTTCAATGGCATCGGACACACCGGCCACAAATTGAATCATCTCATCCCTTGGATTAGAAACCAAAGATGGGGCATATTTGACAACTTAGTGAATTTTAAGGAGTATTGTTAGACACTCATACCTCCTTGGCAAAGGTTGATGAACTCCTCAACTTTGGCTTTCCTCTTCTCACGGGGAAAGAACCTATTAAGGAAAGCTTTCTTGAATAATTCCCAACTTATGAGACCCGCTCTTATAGCTCTATTCTCCTTAAATTGAGTGTACCATACTTGGGCCACATCTTTTAATTGATACTCGGCTAATTCGGCTTTCTCAATAAAAGTGACCCCCATTGCATCCACTATCTTGTAGACCTCCTCCAAAAACTCTTGTGGGTCTTTATTCACTTTGGAACCCAAGAAAATAGGAGGGTTCATCCTAGTAAAATCTCTCAACCTTGAGGCAATGGAGCTCATATTAAGATTTTCCCGGGGCCCAACTTCTCGGTTAGCTTGGGCCGTTATAGCTTGGGCTTGAGTGGTGACGGCTTGAGTTTGAACCATCATGAGTTGAGTCAACGTTTGGGGAGCCACCATTATCTCCACATTAGTCATAGCTCCTTCATCATTTGGAACTTGAGGGTCTTGAGGAGCTTGAAGGGGAACCTCCTCATTCACATTCTCCTCTACCGCCCTCCAAGCATTCGCCATTCTTGTATTCATAGCCTATAAATACAATAGAAGGGTTAGGAAAAAGACTTCATAGAGTGAGGACTCCAAAGCATCACTTAAAGAGTAATGAAGGAAGTGAACGTTCATAAATATCTTATAGCCACTCATTCATAAGTGTGGCGCGCTTCACACTCATGAACAAGACTCTACTAGATGTAGTTTATGAGACATCAACTTAATTTTCATCCCAAAACCTTATGCTCTGATACTAAGTTTGTCACGACCCAGGGGTACCCCATAGACGTAACACGGCGTACTTGACCCCGAAGGGGTCGCATACAATCCCTTAGCATAATCATACACATAAAGCCATAAGAATGATGCGGAAAATTTAAAACTTTTACAATCAAAGTCAAACTTCATTTTTTCATAAAAGGAATCCATAAGAATCTAGACTTTGTCTAATACACCATCTAAAACATAAGAATACAAAGTTTGGGACTTAGCTCTTTACATAAATAAAGTCTCAATATGAGAAGTATAAAAAGGAACTAAGAAATGAGTAATCCTTCCTCGAACATTGAGGACTCACCACAGCTTGGAGATAAGCAATCCAAGTCTTCTTCAAGAAGGGGGAGTGTATGTCACCTAGCCGGAACCTACACTTATCAAAAATGTAGAAGAAGTACGGGTTAGCACAAAGATGTACTAAGTATGGAAGCATGCACAAAATCCTTGAAATATGATAAAAAGGACATTTTAGTTGAAAAGTATTCATTTATCAAGTTTGGAAACCAACATGCATTTTCAATGTACAACACAAGCCATAATCACATTTGTACTCATAACATAGTAAAGCCATTACCTTAGCAACCCCTAAAGAACATTTGTGCAGTGTATGGTTGGCATCCCATAATACCAACCATACTAAGTACTCCTTTGAAGCTACCTTAGTCATACATATCATCCTTAGACCTCATCACAATCAATAGTAATAAATAAGGAAATAGTCATGTACATTATTTAAACATAAAGAAAGTCATTCATATCAACTATCCATTCAACATACATGCATACATTCATACCTCGTCATAACATAAACGAACCATCCCATAACATCCTACTAAGTCTACTTGTGCAATGTGGAAGTGAAGTCCCATACCCCCACTCCTACTAAGTAAACTCACCAAGAAGTCATATTTTAGTTCATGTCTCATTCATTATCTTATCATATAGGGAAGAGTAGCCATAACCGACATAGACCATGTGAGATACATGAAATCCGGTGTCGTATAACCCCACACCAACAGAAGGTGTCCTACTTGCCTAAGGTAGAACTAAATGTATAGCTATAAGGTGGATCCACTAGCTAAAGACCTATGTGGGCACATAGTTATGGGATAGGGAGATTGTTTCTAGAAACCCTACCTCTTGCATTGGCGGAGGAGCTTCCATCTCGTGAATTTACTTTAGATGACCCAACCTATTGCATTGATGGAAGGGCCTTTACCTCACTTTCCATATCCACTCGGTACTAAACATTATTTCCCAAATTATACATAATTAGTCTTAATATATATTTACATCTGTGAAGGAGTGCTATACCCTTCATTCAATACAATCCATAATATAGCTCATAGATTCAATAAAGTGAGAATGTACTTTCAACCTTAGAATCGTCATTAACATGTGATTAGAACTTTCACATTACATTTGTAGTGTTGTCATGAGAAATAGTCTTTCAATCAACACAACAATAAAATCATCATCCTAGACAAGTCAAGAATAAACATGAGTAAAAGTAAGGGGAGAATGTGCTTTCCACAATACCTCAATTTGCATAATAGTCATAGGATCTTTACCTTTCAAGTGAACCATGAATTCATACATAACTTTCATCAACATGTACAAACACTAGCAATTTACCCCTTCAAGGGTCATGAATCATGTCTCACAATCACACTTAGAAATACTACTTTAAGCATGAATAAAACAAGATTCAATAACTAGATTAACATAGATACAATTCATAGTAATCATCTTGCATCAATACACCCATCACAATTCATGAAGTTGGGGTCATGGGGTAGTTCATGGGTTTATGGGGAATTTTACAATAAAAATCACCATTAAACATCAAATCATCCATAATTTAATGCAATTATCATAATAAAAATTGTTTTTAGGAAGAACCCATGCTTAGAATGAAAACCCTAGTTTTTGAACAAGTTACCAATTTCGAAATCAAGAGTTGATGGGATTCATGAAGAAAAGTGTTCCATGAATCAAGGCTACCATACCTTAATTGGTGTTTTCCTCACGAAATTGGAGTGAAAATCTTGGAGCTTGAACCCTAATCTTGACCTTTTTCTTAGTTCTTCAATAGTCTAGAGAGAATATTTTGGGAGGGAAGTTGGTTGAGTTTGTGAGTTATGAGAGTTAAAAGGGTTGTTTAATAGTTAAAAGTACTTTAATATACTTAAAATAAATAATAATAACCATCTCTAACCTTAATTAATTTAATTAGTATTTTACTAAACTACCCCCACTTAGGCCGAACCTAGGCAGCAACATAGGGCTCGATCCATGGACCCCTAACCATGGAGCGTAGATGGGTCCACGGACCTTCCTGGCTGGCTGTGGTTTGTGTCAAAGAGGGGAATTTGGGGGACCAACGTGGGGAGACTAAGTCTCGAACCACGCCTCCTAACCATGGAGCGTGGTTCCACCCACAGCTCGTGAGTGCCCAAACGTGGTTCAAGTTGTTTTTTTGACAGCTTTTAGACCTTCCCTTGGTCCTCTTCAAGGACCCTAGGGGGTCGTTCCTTGACATTTAGGCACTAACACCCTAGTACTACATTAGAGGAGTTATTTTAGGACTCTAACCTTACGTTTTAACTTCATTTAGGCTACTAGGCTTCACCTTAGGCTCTAGCTTAGGTCATTGGATTTCCGGGGTGTTACAAGTCTCGTAATGCTCCATTGATTTCAAGATTTTCATACCAAGGTATGATAGTCTGCACCTATGGAGCTCTTTCCTCCATAGGGTTCCTAAATTCTCCATTTTACAAGTTAGAAATCTCCATTTGAAGTTAGGATTTTCTTCCATGTCATGGGTTCCTTTCAATGTTGATATAAGTAATTGTTTTATGAACTATTATGCATCAATTGATATAATTCCATATTTTTTAGATGAATTACCATGAACTTATGCTTAACCCATGTTTTCTAGATTATAATGATTGAAAGTGGGGTTTTGAACTATGAAAGAGGATTTTATGAAGATATGCATGTTCTTATGAAATTGATGAAAATGATCTAAGTTGCTTTGAGAGTAAAGGATAAATGTTGTTGTTGTTGATTGTTGATTGTTGTGAAATGATTTGTCACATAATATTCAATACCTAACTGTGAAAGGGTTTCTCACATAAAGGATTCTTAGAGTTGAAAGATTTTCTCAACTAAACTACGAATCAAGTTTTAGGCGCTATTCTAATGGTAAGACAACAGGCGATTACCCATGTCCCCATAATGATAAAACAAGAGGCAATTACCCATGTCCCTTAAAGATAAGATGAATATGATTGACGACTAATCCATGGGAATTATGTTTAGTACCAAATGGACAAGTGGCAATTACCCGTGTCCCATAAACTATGTGTGTAACACCCCGTATCCAAAAACAGACAACAAAGCAGATTTCCAGAAGTTACAGGTACAACCCACGGTTGCCACCCACGGACTGTAGGGTGACCCACGACCCGTACTGGTGGTCCATGGTTTGCATCTGCAACCCCCCTCAGACTCAGCCCCAAAAATTAGGCTAAGTGTTGACCCATGGCCGGACCGACAGACAGTAGGTCAGATCACGGACCGTAGTCCGTGTTCGTGGATCAAACCCCCCAATTTCTGCCCCCAGTCACAACTGACGGTTGACCAGCAGGGACCGTCAGTCAATCAACGGTCCATCGATCCCGTCCATCGGTGACTCCAACAGCTTTTAAGTCAGGGGTCTTTTGGTCTTTTCTTTATGCGTTGGACCCCTAAACTACGTCGTTTAAACCCTAAACTATGTGTTTTTGGTCAGTTTTAACCTAGAAACATAACTAGAACTTACCTAAGTGAGATAATTCATCAAAACTTATAAAAATTAGAGCGTAAGAAGAGAAAGAGGTCGAGCAACCCTATTTCAAGAACGCAGCAAGGTTCCATCACTTCCAGCCACGAAATTGAAAGATTTCTCCGTGGAATTCATCACCAGGTATGTGGGATTTCACTAGTGGGTTCCTTTCACCCATTAGGTCCCTAGATTTCAGTCAAAATCTTGATTTCCTTACTATTATCTAGACCTAGAATTTCATGAATGTTAGAATTGTTGGGTTTTTATCTGTTAGAATGATCCAAGTAAGATTATCATGAATTCAGTATCTTTTGGTGTAGATTCTTTCATAAATTCAGAACCCTAGCTATGTAGTTCTTTTAGTTCATGAATTACACATGCTAGGTCAGTAAATTCAGTATATATATTTTAACATGCCTCAGTTTTTGAATGCATTAAAATCAGTATATTAATGTTGCATTCTAAGTTTGCATGCCAGTATTTTGAGCTATCCAGCATTTCAGTCATAAAGTGTTAATTACTTAATCATATGGGAAACTTAACACCGAGTGGACTAGGGTCAGTCACCCTCAAGTCCCAGAACTACGTGCCACGTAATGCCACGTAGGTTGTAAGTCCTCTGTGTGGGCATCATTTTAGTGATCACGCCAGCATGCCTTTATACCTCTGGTAGGGTATATTGGGTCCTCTCGATAGGGCATATATATCGAACTCCAACTTTAGCTCATGTGTTTTATATTGGTTATTAGTAGTTCCCTTACGGTTCAGTAAGATTCTATTCCATTGACCATGTTATTAGTATTGTTCAGTATTCAGTCTCAGCATGTTATAAACTTGGTCATTGCATTCAGTTTAGTCATGTACAGTACTTTCAGTATCCTTATCATGTTCAGATTATCCCATTTCTTTATTGCTTGTTCATTTATGTTATTATTCAACTTTATTCTATCATATATGCTCAGCACCTTTCAAGTACTGACGCATACTCTACGCTACATCTTCTAGTGATATAGGTTCAGGTCCTCAGTAGTCAGATCACGCATAGATTGATTCCCGATCTTCACTTCAGCAGCATCAGTAGTGAGTTCTCATTCTTCGAGGACTAGTGACATGTTTATCTTTCTTGCTTTTAGTTTCAGTTTCACTAGATCTAGCTAGGGCATGTCCCAGCATTTCTAGTCAGTAGAAGCTTTATTTTAGACATAGTTAGTTTCAGCTTTAGTCTTAGAGTTTGACCTTTCATTTGTATTCAAACTCTCAATTTTCATTTATTCAGAAAGTATATAGGTATTCCCCATCATTTTAGATTTTCATATGATGTAGCTTACGCAAAGTGTTATTGCTTCAGTTTATCTTTAGTATGCTTATGATTATGCCAGCAGGGTTAGCATGGGGTCACTCGTGATCCTAGGTCCTGTGTCCGCATCCAGGGGGTAGCCTAGGGGGTGAAAACATGGTATTAGAGCACTATGTTTACGAGTCCTAGGATTTCTGAAAAGTCGCGCTAAGTAGAGTCCCTTTCATGGGTGTGAAGTGCACCACATCTAATGAGAAGGAGGCTACGAAGTAATTTAGGAAAAACTTCAATTTCTTTGTTACTCTTATCGTGCATAAGGTATGATCTAATTTCTCGTTCTAATTATTTGTTATGCGCTTTCAGATCATGCCTCCTCGTAGAGCTTATGGAAGGAATGCGAATGCCAGGAATGCAAACACAGCTCCTCAAGTCCTAGATCAGGTTGTTTCAAATGCTAAATTTTGGAACGCTATCCAATTGTTGGATCAGAGTGTGACCAACTAGAACAATCAGCAGGCTCCAGTTTCGGCAAATGCTAATATTGGGTCAGCTGCAGCTAGAGTTCATGATTTTGTTAGGATGAATCCGCCTAAGTTCTTAGGATCACAGGTGAGGATCCTCAAAGCTTCATTGATGAGGTCAAGAAGGTCTTTGGAGTGATGCAGGTAACTAGAAATGATTGGGTTGAGTTGGCATCTTACCAGCTTAAGAATGTAGCTCATATCTGGTATACTCTGTGGAAGGAGAACTGGGGTACAGATGCAGCTCCTATCACTTGGGAATGCTTTAGTGAGACTTTTCTGGACAGGTTTTTCCCAAGAGAGTTGAGGGAGGAAAAAGCTCAAGAGTTTATGAATTTGAGGTAGGTAACTTGACGGTCCAAGAGTATGGACTCAAGTTCACCCAACTCTTCAGGTATGCTCCTAACATGGTTGCTTATTCCAGGGTTCAGATGAACAAGTTCATGTATGGGGTATCCGATCTAGTGAAGACAGAGTGTAGGAATGCCATGTTACTTAAAAATATGAACATCTCTAGGCTCATGACTCATGCGCAGCAGGTTGAGGGTGATAAGCTTAGGGAGCAGGACAAGGAGAATAAGAAAGCTAGGACAGGCAACTATGACTATTCTCAACAGAAATCGGATGGTGTAAATCGCTCGCAATTTCAGCAGAAGTCTTCAACTCCAGCACCTTCATCAGCTAGTGTTCAATCATCTAAGTTCCGTAATGATCAGAAAGGTAGTGCATTAGGCTCTAAGACTCAAGGTAGTGTTTCAGGCACCAGAACCTACCCAACTTGTCTGAAATGTTGTAAGAACCATCTGTGCGAGTGTCTTGCAGGGAAGGAAGGATGTTTTGGATGTGGTCAGTCAGGTCACAGGTTGAAGGATTGTCCTTCTAAGTACGTTCAAGGAGGTAACAATGGTAGAGCTCAGTCTACAACTTCAGCAACACTAGCAGGTCGCCCGACTCGGCAGGGTAACTCATATGGTACAGGTGGCGGTCAGTATCAAAACAGGTTGTATGCTCTCTAGGATCACTAGGATCAGGAAGATTCTCCTAATATAGTCCCTGGTACATTACGAGTCTTTGACCTTGATGTTTATGCATTGTTAGATCCAGGGGCTACTTTGTCTTTTGTAACTCCTTATATAGCAGATAACTTCAATGTTAGTCCAGAAACTCTCTCAGCACCTTTCTCAGTTTCTACTTCAGTCGATGACCCAGTTATAGCTAGATGGGTATACAAAAATTGCCCTGTCACAGTCTCCTAGAAAGTCACCTCAGCAGATCTCGTAGATTTAAAAATGGTAGACTTCAATGTCATTCTAGGCCTGGATTGGTTACATTTCTGTTATGCCTTAGTCGATTGTAGAACTAGGATTATTCGTTTCAGTTTCCAGACGAACCAATCTTAGAATGGAAGGGTAGTAGCTTAGCACCTATGGGTCGATTTATTTCTTACCTTAAGGCCGGAAAGATGATCTCTAAGGGTTATCTCTATCATCTAGTTCGGGTTAAGGATTCAAGTTCCGAAACCCCAACTCTTAAGTCAGTTCCAGTAGTCAGTGAGTTTCCAGAAGTGTTTCTAGAAGATCTTCCCGCAGTTCCTCCTAAAAGGGAAATCAATTTGGAATTGATCTCTTTCCAGATACCCAGCCTATCTCTATTCCTCCTTACCGAATGGCTCTAGCTGAGCTTAAGGAACTGAAAGAGCAGTTGAAAGACATTCTAGATAAGGGCTTCATCAGACCTAGTATTTCCCCATGGGGTGCACCAGTATTGTTTTTGAAGAAGAAAGATGGTTCTCTCAGAATGTGCATTGACTATAGGCAGTTGAACAAGGTCACAATCAAGAATAAGTATCCTATCCCCAAGATTGATGACTTGTTTGACCAACTTTAGGGTGCTAGTCATTAATCAAATATAGACCTCAGATCCGGTTATCACCAGCTTAGAGTCAGAGATAATGACATTTTGAAAATAGCCTTCAGAACTCGGTATGGTCATTATGAATTTGTAGTTATTTCATTTGGACTAACCAATGCTCCTGCAGCTTTCATGGATTTGATGAACAGAGTGTTCAAGCAGTATCTGGACTTGTTCGTTATCGTGTTTATTGATAATATCCTCATTTACTCCAGGAATGAGGAAGAACATGCGAGTCATTTGAGGGTTGGCCTACAAACTCTCAAAGATCGCCAGTTATTCACTAAGTTCAGTTAGTGTGAGTTTTGGTTGCAGTTTGTTGCTTTCCTTGGACATATTGTGTCTAGCGAAGGGATCCGAGTGGATTCTCGAAAAATAGAAGCAGTGAAATAATGGCCCAAAGCTACCTCTCCTACAAATATCAGAAGTTTTTTGGGTCTAGCAGGTTACTACAGAAGATTTGTGGAAGGATTTTCATCCATAGCCTCTCCAATGACTAAGTTGACGCAGAAAAAGGTCAAGTTTCAGTGGTCAGATGATTGTGAGAAGATCTTCACAGAACTGAAAACTAGGTTGACTACAGCTCATATTTTGACTCTACTAGAGGCTTCAGATGGTTATGTGATCTATTGTGATGCGTCCAGAGTCGGCCTAGGTTGTGTGTTGATACAGCGAGGTAAGGTTATAGCTTATGCTTCCAGACAGCTTAAGGTACATGAGAAGAACTATCCAACTCATGACCTTGAGCTTGCAGCAGTGGTGTTTGCACTTAAGAATTGGAGATGTTACTTGTATGGTGTCCACGTGGATGTGTTCATAGACCACAAGAGCCTTCAGTATGTGTTCACCCAAAAAGAGTTGAATTTTCACCAGAGGAGATGGCTAGAGCTCCTCAAAGATTATGATATGAGTGTGCATTACCATCCTGGTAAGGCCAACATAGTAACAGACACTCTTAGTAGACTATTTATGGCTAGTGTAGCACATGTTGAGGAAGAAAGAAAGGAACTAACGAAAGATGTTCACAGACCTGCTCGCTTAGGAGTTCGTCTTATGAGCGTATCAGATGGTGGAGTAACAGTTCAAAATGGTTCAAAATCTTCATTGGTAGTGGAGGTTAAAGAAAAGCAAAACAGTGATCCGATATTTCTTCAACTAAAGGGTGTAGTCCATCAACAGAGAGTTGAGGTTTTTTCCCAAGGGGTAGATGGTGTGCTTCGTTATCAGGGTCGATTATGTGTTCCTAAGGTGGGTGAGTTGAGACAGCAGATTCTCACAGAAGCCTATTGTCACACCCCAAACTAGAGGAGGCGTGACTGGCTCTCGATACCTTATGCTATTGAGTAAGCTACTGAAACATACCAACTGACTCAACTGTGGGCCTAGAAGGTCGGGCAGCATAACATCTAAAATATTAATCCTGGACCATTAGGGTCATAACCTGAATAACAACTCATATAGACAAAGGTAAATAATCCAAAAAATAATAATAAATTACTAGCTGGCCGACGAGGCTGCAATTGAGGACATACACACATACATACATATTTATACACGCCAAGCCTATGTGGCTGGAAACTGGAAGTGGCAGAAAGAAACCCAGAATACTGTGTCTATAATAGTCTCTATGAGTGTCATAAGCACTGGTCAAGACAAGGCCCCGACTATACCCGAACTGTACAGCAAAAGTAAGCATCCTATGAAAGCTCCAGGAAGAGGTAGAGCTTGGCAACTCACAACTGAATCACGAATCCTAGTGGAGGGGTCAATTAGAATCCCTACCTAGACCTGCATGCATGAAACAAAAATGCAGCGTCCCAAGGCAATGGATCGTCAGTACGGATAAAAATGTACTGGTATGTAAGGTAGAAAATATAATCATAAATAGCTGCTATAAAAAGGGTAATAAAGATACCACCCTGAAACAGAAACTCTGATAGCCTCCATGGCTGACATCCTGCCTTATATGAATTAAATATGCATGGTATGCTCGCATAATCATATGTCGTGAATACATACATATATATATATATATGCAAATGCATGTCATACCCAACCAAGTGCTAGCAATGGTGGTGCCTTCCGGTAGCGAACCGGCATCATATTCGCCATCTTGTTGCCATTTGTGTCTCATACGTATAAATATAGGCAATAGGCCCCATACCTTCTGATTATAGCTCGGAAGTAGAATGCATAGCATGTAATGTCATGGATTTGTAATGCATTTGTGTTACCTAAATCATGTTGCCAATCTTGGCTCGTTGGTACTCTTGTCTTCACAATCTCATAATCACTTTCGTATCACATGTAAATATCTTGTGTAACCATATGCTTGTAGATTAAACTAGAACACTTAAATCAAATTAAGAAAGGTAACTTAAACCTGAGAATGTTCATAAAGATCTTAAGGTGCTTCACCTAGTTTTTATATATATTTCC
>JAJOOF010009830.1:0-25266 GCA_029582545.1 Solanum lignicaule | reverse complement strand
CCCACCCCCCAAAAAAATTTAAGTTTGTTTTTAAAAACTATTTTCAATTTCAAAAATTATTTTCTACTCTAGTAAAAATAAAAGATATTTCTCAAAAATATTTTTCATTCATAAATCAAACACTAAAAATCTTTTTCGAAAAATATTTTCTACTCACCAACCAAACATAAGAAAATAAGTCAAAAATCAACTTGTTTTCCAGGAAAACATTTTCCATGGAAAACATTTTCCTTCATACCAAACACACCCTAGATGTTTGGTTTACCAATCAGCAATCCAATTGTAGCACGAAAAGGATAGCTATGCCGTTTGTTTGTTTTTTTTTTTTTTTTTTAATTCCTACTGTCATGCTTCTTTAGGATTTTAAGCAGAAAAGAGTTATAATTGGTATAAAATATGGATTCTTCTAATGCCGTATTAACATTTAAAAATAGAGTTACAATTGGTATAGGATATGGATTCCTCCACCGCCATAACCCATATTAACATCTATAAATAGAGGCTAGCATTTTTCTATTCTCAACATTAGCCATTACGAGCTTCTCTTTCTTTCACAGACCTTCGAAGTGCAACACCTGAGCATAAAGGTACGTGTTTTTTTTTTTTTTCACTTCGTTCCATTTTTATTTTTTCCGTGTGGTCCTCTTTTTTTTTTTCTTTTGCAGGTCATGGATTGATATATATATATATATATATATATATATATATGCAATGTAATGGAGAGTTATCATAACACCAGAATTTGATTTTAAGGTGTGAAGGGATGTGTTTAACGTTCCCGCCTTGAAAATCACTAACTTGAGGCTTTACTAAAATATTGTGTTTAACGTCCCCGCCTTGAAAAAAAATACTACTCTCAAGGCTTTACAAGGTCCCGAATACTTAAGCATAAGGTGTGAAGGGATGTCTTTAACGTCCCCGCCTTGAAGATCACTAACTTGAGGCTTTACTAGAATACTGTGTTTAACGTCCCCGCCTTGAAAAAAAATATTACTCTCAAGGCTTTACAAGGTCCCGAATACTTAAGCATAAGGTGTGAAGGGATGTGTTTAACGTCCCTGCCTTGAAGATCACTAACTTGAGGCTTTACTAGAATACTGTGTTTAACGTCCCCGCCTTGGAAAAAAATACTACTCTCAAGGCTTTACAAGGTCCCAAATACTTAAGCATAAGGTGTGAAGGGATGTGTTTAACGTCCCCACCTTGAAGATCACTAACTTGAGGCTTTACTAAATTTTGAATACTTGAGCATAAGGTGTGAAGGGACGTGTTTAACGTCCCCACCTTGAGATCAACAACTTGAGGCTTTATAAGATCTTTTTAATGATAAATCCGACTAAAGGCCAGCTTAAGGTGCAAAGGGACAAATCTTGTCCACCTTAAGGCATGGAAATTTAAAGATCCTTTTAAGGATAAACCCGTGAAAAGGCTAGTTTAAGGTGCAAAGGGACAAATCTTGTCCACCTTAAGGCATGGCGGTTTTTTTTTGTTACTCCTGGCCCGCAAGAGTATAAACTGTGTACGGCATAAAAAAAAACCAAAAAAAATCATCT
The DNA here is from genome assembly GCA_029582545.1 of Solanum lignicaule. Taxonomy (NCBI): domain Eukaryota; kingdom Viridiplantae; phylum Streptophyta; class Magnoliopsida; order Solanales; family Solanaceae; genus Solanum; species Solanum lignicaule. The sequence continues at coordinate 23,713 of JAJOOF010009830.1, read as the reverse complement.
AAGGATAAATTCGTGAAGAGGTCAGCTTAAGGTGCAAAGGGACAAATTTGTCCACCTTAAGACATGGAAATTTAAAGATTCATTTAAGGATAAATTCGTGAAAAGGCTAGCTTAAGGTGCAAAGGGACAAACCTCGTCCACCTTAAGGCATGGAAATTCAACGACATGCACATTTGGAGGATTTGGAGACTTCTACTTACATACTTTGAAGTCTTGCTTGCACACTTAGAGGATTGGAATACTTCAACTTGTATACTTAGAGGATTCGAATACTTTAACTTGTAAACTCAAAGAATTTAAAAACTTCAACTTGCATACTTGGCTAAATTTAAAGACTACAAGCGTACTGTTAAAGAAACTCATATTTTTATAAGGGTTTACCTCCCCCCCCCCTTCATTGACCCATCAATACTTCGTACAAGTCTAAAGTTTGATGAGACAAAAGATAAAACAAAATACTTATTGCTTTGACTGTCATGTGACAGATCAAGTGGGAACATGTGGTTTTTGGACACTCATGCAACTGAACTTAGGATATATTCTAAGCACTTACGTACCTCAATGAAGAGGATCAAGTCACAACGTAGTTCTTGGGATTGAGTGATTTTTTTGTTGTTGTTGTACCGTACACAATTTATACTCTTACGGGTCAGGAGTGGCATGCAGTTTAGGCTCGTACCTTAAGGAGCATCATCTTACTTCAAGGGTAGTACCTTTTTAGGAATTTTGCATTAATAGGACCAATTCTTACGCCATCTGCATCAACAAGCTTGTAAGTACCATGTGAATATGCTTCTTGTACAACATACGGTCCATCCCACTTTGAGGTAAATTTGCCCCCAGACTTGTGCGAAGTAATGATGGCTCTTCTTACCGCGAGAACTTGGTCTCCAACTTGGAAACACCTTAAGAGACTTTTTTTATTGAAAGCATGAGATAGACGAGCTTGATAACATTCAAGGTTTTGTTGGGCTTCTGCCTCTTTTCGTCAAGTGCTTCTAACTCAGCAAGACGGAGTCGAGCATTTTCTTTTTCAGTGAGCCCTTCTTGAATAGCAAGTCTTAAGAAAGGTATTTGACGCTCGAGTGGCAGGACTGCTTCAACTCCGAAAGCAAGTGAATATGGTGTTGCTTGAGTTGGTGTGCAGTATGTTGTCCTATATGCCCACAAAGCTTCTTCTATTCTTTCATGCCAATCCCGTTTGGACTTGGAGACAACTTTCTTTTGGAGGTTGCATAAAGTCTTATTGAATGCTTCAGCAAGACCATTGGCGGCAGCATGATACATAGAAAATTTACGCTGCTTAAAGCCAAAGAGATCACAAATTTTGTTCATTAACTTGTTATCAAATGGCTTGCCATTGTCCGTTATTATGTAGCGAGGGATGCCAAAGCGATAGATGATATTCACTCGGATAAAATTGGCAACATTATCTTTCTTCACTTCTTTAAGAGCAACAGCTTCAGCCCATTTTGAGAAGTAATCTGTTGCAGCCAAGATGTACAAGTGTCCACCAGAAGATTTTGGTAGTGGTCCCATAACATCCAATCCCCAAGCGTTAAATGGCCAAGATGCGATGGTTGGGTGCAATACTTCAGGCGGTTGATGTATGAAATTCGCATGAAATTGACAAGCATCGCACCTCCAAGCATAATCTAAGCAATCCTTCACCATGGTTGGCTAATAATACCCCATCCTCTTTATGTGAAAGTGGAGTTTCGGTCCAAATTGATGTGATCCACATACTCCTGAGTGTGCTTCTTGTAGAGCTTGAATTGCTTCTTCCTCTCCCAAACATCGTAATAGTACACCTTCAAATGATCTTCTATATAATGTGTCATTGTAGTAAAGGAAGCAAGGTGCACGACGACGAATATCAGTCCTTCTCCTTGGATTTTTATGGAAGTATCCCATAACACATGTAGTCAATAATGAGCTGTCTCCAATCTTCTTTTACGGCTTCAGAAACGGCAACGAGATGCTCAAGCTCATTTTTTTATATATTCTTCCTCATTTGGCGGTGGTACTATCCATCTTTGACAAATAGTAACTTGCATTTGATCAGGAAGGGTTAGCGTTGAAGATAAGGCAGCTAATGCATCAGCTTTCTTATTTCCTGTTCTACGCACATGTTGAAAGGTTACATACCCAAGCCATCCTATCAACTTTTGAGCATAATCATGATAAGGACACAATTCGGGTTTCTTCACCTCATAACTTCCTAAGAGTTGGTTGATCACCAACTGAGAGTCACCAAAGACTTGTAAGTGTAATTTCTTCATGTCTACGGCCATCTCAAGTCCAAGTATCAACGCTTAGTATTCAACGACATTTATAGAGCAACATTGCTTCAAAGTAAAGGAGAATGGTAGAATCTCTTCTTGCGAAGTGATGAACACTACGCCAGCGCCAGCTCCGCCATGATGTGCAGCCCCATCAATGTACATTTTCCAAGGAAGTTGAATTTCAATAGACATTGCATCTTCGTCAGGAAGATCATCAGTTAACTCCCAATCATTGGGTATCAGATGGTCTGCCAAGAAATCCACTAATGCTTGTCCCTTCACAGCTTTCTGAGGGATGAACAAAATCTCAAACTGTTGGAATTGGAGGTACCATCTTCCTAGTTGGTCACTAAGGACAGGTTTTGATATAACAAACTTGATGGGATTTTCTCTAGAAATGAGGCGGACAACATGCACTTGAAAATAATGCTTCATCTTTTGAATTGAGAAGACAAGTGCCAAGCACAACTTTTCAATTGGCGAATAGTTCAGCTCATTCGGCGTCATCGTTCTACTTAAGTAATAAATAGCGTTTTCTTTGCCTTCACTATTCTCTTGAGCTAACAGGGCTCTTACAAACCTTTTTGTGCCGCAATGTAGATTATCAATGGCTTTCCAGGTATAGGGGCTGTCAAAACCGGAGGTTTCTCTAGATATGATTTGATACTTTTAAAGGCATCGCTACATGTTTGGTCCCAATTAAAAGGAGCACCTTTCTTCATGAGATGACCGAATGGTTGGCATCTTCCCGCTAGATTTAAGATGAATCTCCTCAAGTAGGCTAACTTTCCTTGGAGACTTTTTAACTCATGAATATTTCGAGGCTCAGGCATCTTCTATATTGCATCAACTTTGGCTTGATCAATTTCAATTCCTCGATGTCTCACAATAAATCCAAGGAACTTTCCAGAAGTAACTCCGAAGGCACATTTCAATGGATTCATCCTTAGTTGATTATCTTCGGAGCAACTCAAACACCATTCTTAAGTATTTCAAATGATCACCCCTCTTTCTTGACTTTACCACCAAGTCATCAACATAACATTCAACATTTTTGTGGAGCAAGTCATCAAATATATTTTGCATAGCCCTTTGATATGTGGCACCAACATTCTTTAAGCCAAATGGCATCACTTTGTAGCAATAAATACCCTTAGGTGTGCGAAATGCGGTGAGTTCTTCATCCTTTGGTGCCATGCGGATTTGATTATAGCCAGAAGAATCGTCCATGAATGACATCGCCTCATAACCAGTGGTGGCATCAATCATCAGCTCCGGAATGGAAAGAGGAAACTCATCTTTAGGGCATGCATTATTGAGATCTCTAAAGTCAACACAAACTCGAATTTGACCATTCTTGTTTCTCACAGGAACAATACTTGAAATCCATGTAAGATATTTGACCTCACAAATAAAGCCTGCCTCAATAAGTTTGTTAACTTCATTTTCTATCAATGGAACCAAGTCTGGACTAAAATGTCTTTGAGCTTGCTTAACAGGACGAGAACCATTTTTGACTGCCAACTGATGGACTGCTACTTTAGGATTCAATCCAGGCATTTCTTTATAACTCCAAGCGAAGACATCCCTATATTCTTTGAGTATATTCATATAAGCGAGTTCTTCATCAACTTCTAGAAATGCACTCAAGTAAGTTGGTCTTAGGTCTTCATCAGTGCTAAGGTTAACTTCCTTCAAAGGATCTATTGTGGTCTTTACTCCTTCTTCAAGTTCCGGTGGAGCATCTCCAGCATCTTCCTCTTCTAAAAGATCATTGTCATTGACAGATATATGACAACACAAGACAATATCTTCTAACTCTTCATCGATCTTCATTTGAGGCAAAGAATCGTACTCATTTTGGATTGTAACATGATTTGAGGAGCCTACACTTTCATCTTCCTCGCGCTCCTAGGTGTAAACCACAGTGTGAGCCTTTGCCTTGAGTTCCTCCTTACACGAAACCACAACTTCTACTCGCCGCCTCATTCTAGAAGGAAACAAACTTTTGAAATCCTTTCGAATCAAATGTGAAGTAGGCGTTGTAACTTTTAAATAACTTCTCATAGTCTTGTTTTTCTTCAATGGACCTAACCTCTTAAACACAAAAGTTCTTGCAGTCGATTCTCCAAGTCGATCAAAGACGGAAGGCTTTTTGTTAGGAGTAGCGATATCATCTTCAAAAGTTATATGGTTATTGTTTGCCCTTCTTATGGAAATGCTAATTGGCGGCGGTTGGCTATAACCTAGGCCTACACGTGCTTGACTAGTTGTATCTTCTGATGGAAGTTTCCCTAACATTAATGGCTCATTAGGGTTGTATCCAGCCTTCACAAATAACTTGTAAGCATTGGGATCAAAACCTTCTCTTGTGCGTTTTGTAGGGAGCGCCACATCTCACACTTTGTTTTGAGCGATTGACTTTCCTTGCAGCTTCGAAGGCAATTTTATTGCATCGATCCGTCTGATAGGAAAAGTTAGCCTTCTCAATGCATTTTCTTGAAGGTTAGATGATTGATCTTCTTCTTTATTCACTTTTGGAACATAGCGAAGTTCAGAAGTCAGCTTCTTCTTCGAAGACATGATCTTCCTTTCATTAAGAATGAGACAAGGTTCTTTAGTGTCAATTTTTACCTTTTCGACAGTCGCATCGATTCTTTTGCTTGTGATCTTATCAGACTTGATTGATTTGACATCATTATATTTGGCCCCTTTAACAACATAACTTTTTAAATAGAATTTCGCATCGACAAAGTGTGTCTCAACTTCGGTGAAAGGATTATCATCTACGACTATCTTCCTTCCAATCCCTCCTTCAAGATACTTCAAACATTGATAGTAAGAAGATGAGACAATTGTATTCTCATGTACCCAAGGATTACCAAGTAATATATTATATGACGACTTTGCGTCGATCACATGCATCCATGCCCTTGATCGCAAATCTCCCATGTGGATCTCTAATTCAATAGAGCCTATGGACCTCTGCCCCCCTTGATTAAATCTTTGTATCAACAGACGACTTTCACTAAGTTCTCCAATCGTGATGATGAGTTCCTTCAATGTGTGGATAGGCAAAATGTTGACTCCAGATCCTTCATCTATTAAGATTCTATTTATCTTCTTCTCTAGCACGTGACCCACCATATACAAAGGACGATTGTGTAGTGTTTCACCAAATAGAAGATCATTATCTGTAAATGTGATTTTTGTATCACATGCATGTACTTCTTGGGAAGAAGGTTCAATAGGTTTTTCAGAAGGTGAGGGAGACATCATTGACGAGATTTCCCTTATTGCCTTTCCATCGTCACTAGGAGACACTTTTGGTGAGGATTCACTCGTTGTTCCTTCTTTGTTAGTAGGAGGCACCTTCGTTGTTTCTACATTATCAGCATTGAAACATGATGCCTCGACATTGTCTTGAGTAGACTTTATGTCGAACGAACTTGGTAAGAATTCCTCTAGAGTCACAGGACGTCGGGGTTTTTGGTAGTGATGCACTTCTAACTTTGCCCTCTTTGGGCGTTGGATTGATTTCTGCTTCTCCAATTTCTTCACCATTTTCCCTTTAATCGGTTGCTCGGATGATCTTTTCATAAGCTTGACTTGTTGTGTCTTCGCCTAGTCACAAGAATCCAGCCTTCATCACCATCTATATCATCTTGAGATTTTTCTTGCTCCAATAACTCTTCTTCATGCTTTTCAGAGATATATATTTGGATCGGATCGAGCGAGCCAAATGTGATAGAGATTTGGTTAGAACTAGCCTTCTCATCATCGAGGACAATTTTATTTTCGTTAACCAATCGCATCACTCTATCTTTGAAGACAAAATATTTGTCAAGAGGATGACTCACAAGTCTATGATACTTGCAATAATTTGGGTCGTCAGATTTTCCCGCTTCATCTTTGGCAAGTCGATGAGCTTTAACTCGAGCAACTCATCAAAAATCTCAGAAACATTAGAATCCAAGAAGGGATATTTTTTCCTTACATCTCCCTTAGTGTCGACTTTTTATTTGAACGTGCTTGGAAAGTCGTTCTCACATTTTCCTTCATGCCCTCATTCATGGTGAACTTTGCAGGCGACACATTAACATTCATGGATTCTTTGTTGTCATTTCTGGGCACAAATTTTCTCCATCTCTTGGGTTCCTGCTTGTCCCTTCCTTTACGAGGATCATGGACAAACGTCATATCTTTTCCAGCAGAGGACATGCTCAACTCCATATCATGAGCGCGAGTAGCTAAATCTTCGAAGGATTTTGGTTTTATTCCTTGCAAGATGTAAAGAAGTTCCCAATGCATTCCTTGGATACACATTTCGATTGCAGAAGCTTCACTAAGCCTATCTTGCAATTTAGGCTCGCGATCCTCCATCGATTTATGAAATCTATAACCGATTCATCCTTCCTTTGGTGAGTATTCATGAGTTCTACCATGCTCACCGTACGCCTTGTGCTATAAAAGCGATTGAGAAACTCGTGCTCTAGTTGCTCCCAACTATCAATAGAATTAGGCTCGAGATTCGTGTAGCAATCAAAGGCATTTCCTTTTAGAGAGCGGACAAACTGTTTGACAAGATGGTCTCCATGGGTTCCAGCATTATTACATGTCTCCACAAAGTGTGCAACATGTTGTTTTGGATTTCCTTTACCCTCAAATTGTTGAAATTTGGGAGGTTGATAACCAGCAGACATTTTGAAGTTATCAATTCTAGCAGTGTATGACTTAGCATACATATGAAAAGACTTGGTGGAGACTTCATACTTATCTTTGATAGTGCCTTCAATAAACTCCTTCAAGCGATCGAGTGGGATCATTCCTTCAGAAGAAACTGGCATCTCATTAACAAGCGGTGCTTTCTTTGCAGGATCTCTGATCGCTTGAACTTCAACATCCTTTCCAGGCGCATGTCTCGCTTCTCCATCCAAAAGTCCTTCCATCCTATCCATCAACTTATCAATTTGAGACTCTTGGTGTTGTACATGCTTTGTCAATCCTTCAACCAATTTCGTCAGATTTGCGAGTTGTTCCTCAGGAGAGGAAGTAGCAGTCACTATCATTTGCATGATCATTGGAGATGTAGGAGAGTAGCACGGATTGTCGCGTAAGTTAATCTTCAGTGGACTCACGTTATATGATGCATGTGGAGATAATTCATTAGTTGAATCATAGTTCTCCCTTGTAGTAGAGTTCTTGGAACCAGATTGCTCAAGTAGAGTCAATGTCGTCTTAATCTTTTCAGCAACACTGTTTCCTCCTTCTAAAGCATTTGTTCAGGAACTTGCTCTTTTTGGAGTTGAAGACCCAAAAACAGGAGTCAATGCGGACAAAACTTGAAGTGTTTGTTGTCCTAACGTAGCAGCCTTGCTTCTCGTAACAGCTCTGAAACTTCCGAAGGTAACACCAAGAATGCCTTCAACTTCAGTAGAGAACTTGGAGCTAGTGGCCTTAGAGGCAGTTGATCGAGAGTTGTTCTTCGTGGAAGTCATCTCGATATTCTTTGATGCTTGAAAAGTTGAGATGAGAGGTAGAGATTGTCCCACTGGGTGTGCCCGAATTTGTAGACAATAAAATTCGCGTCGAGAAAACAATAATCAAGAACGCAAAATTATAGCAACAATCATTTTATTATTTCAAAGTGCGAGTGTTACAATCTCTATGATTCCTCTGAATTCGCCTTTTCAAATATGAATGCAAGGGCTTTAAAGCTTGTTCTTGAATCTCCGATGAACTTGAACTTGAACTTTATCTTGATCTTGACTTTTACTTGAATTCAAGGGCTTCAAGCTTGTTCTTGAATCTGATGGTCTTGATCTTGATCGTTCTTGAACTTGAATGCTTGAATTTTTAAACTTGTAGCTTTATAGAGAATTTTATGGCGTTTGTACCACAGATTTACTCTAGCTTCTTGTTTAGAATTTTCTGGTCTCTTTTCTAAATTATGAGGACTCCTATTTATGGCTTTAGAATAGAGGAGTTGCGATTGGAACAGGATTCCCTTCGGCCAATCAGATTTAAGTGACATGGCATATGGGCTTTATGGAGCGGGCTTGTCATCTTTGACACATGTCATGATCCTATTGGCTTCTTTGTTTGACTTGGTATGCCATGTCATTTGCCACGTGGTACCAAAAGAATGGGCCTTTAGGATAAGACGACATTGGACTTAGCAAATTGGGCTCATCTATATCCCAAATCAATTAATTTTGACTTTAATTAAATTCATATTTATTGGACTTGAATAATTAGCCCAATTATATTAATCCATAATCTTTATTTGGACTAATATATTCATGAATTTAATATAATTCGAATCATTTTATAAATTTATATTTAATAAATTTGAAATGATTATATATATATATATATATATGAAGAAAATGATTTTTAATTGTTTTATATTAGTACTATAAACATTAAAAACTGTTACAAATATTAATATATGGTATGAAGCATTAAGTGAAAGTAACAACGTGATGGTATAATCTCTTCTCAATCGAAAAGTATTGAACATCTGACAAAAAAATAAATACCATATGATATAAAGCAATGTATAAGAGGGCATGATGTGGAGAAGATGAAGGTCTTTATTGAATTTTGTTGTTATTTATACGTACTAATATGAAGTAGTAAATAGGGGTACATCAATGGTCCTCTACCCTCCTTGCACTACCCTTCATTTTCGAAACGTCACCATTCTAAAGATAGTTAAAAAGAAATTAACGAGACTAATTAAGAATCAAGATTAATGAGAATTATTTTTAAAAAATATTTAAGAAAAACATATAAATGATATAATTAAAGAGGTTGAAAAGATTGTTGGGCTGATTTATTTACAAAAAAAAGAACAAAAGTTGATTTATTCTTATCGCTAGAGGCTTTTCATACTCTTTTTCCTACGTAAATAAGAAATTTCTGAGGTTGGAACTATAATAACTATTCCATTACTCTGAATATGGTGAATAAGTAAATAATAAATTTGTCTATGAATAAAAAAAGCTTTAATTATAAATTTATAAGAGTAGGATTAGAAAGGTGTGATGATGGTAAGCAAACAAGTAAATCCATTCATGTCCATCAAATAGTACTAATATTGAATACATATTACAGGTCAATCAAATTTAAGTTACTACCAACAATATAATAAAATTCAAGCCGGATTAATATACTCTAAAAAAAGTCAAAATTAAGAATAAAGAAAACAAAGAAATTAAAACATAATTTTTTTTTTGTGATTTTGTTTCTTCCTTTAGCTTCCTATCAAGAATTAATAGCTTACAACACCACTTTAATAAAATAGATCACTTATGTGCGTAATATACAATACACTCGCAATTCATACAAAATTGAACAAGATAATTTATATAGATAACTAACACTCCACCATATATATATACATAGATATAATAAAACCAAAAAAAATATAAATCATAGACTACTATAGGCATAAGAGGAAAATTCCAAGACCGAAAAATTGTAGTGACAAATGAATGAAAAAATTGAGGAGATACATCTATACGTACTAATATAATTATTCACTTTAATTGGAAATTAAAATAATTAGCACATGAACATGAAATAATATGGGGGAGGGTAGAGTGTCTTTACCTTACTTTTGGAGGTACATATTTTGTTTTCTATAGATCTTCTACTCAAGGAAAAATATATCCAAAAAAAATTGTGAAAGTAAAGAAATCATAACAAAATAATATAAAAAGCTTGATAAAATATTCTAGAAAAAAAACAACAATAATGATAGTAAAATATATAATACAATAATCGAAATACAAAGAATAATAAATATTATCCTAAGATATGTAAAAATTGTAACTAAGTTAGCCAGTATGAAAAATTCTCTAAAGAAAATGCACACAATATCATATATTCTAAAAGAAATAACTAAATGGTGATTGGGATACATACATGAAAAATGAAAACAATTGGTACCGAAGATCCCAACACCTCAGTTTGTATTTGTAGGAGAATAGTAAATGTGTATTTATGGGAATATGAAAAACATAGGATGTGAAAAGTCTGAAAGATCAGTAACCAAACATTTACACATATTCATTGTTCATTTAATTGAATAATAATGATGACTGTGCCTTCAAATTATAAAAGAGAAAGTTTGAAAGATAAATAAAAAAATTCAAAAAAATCACAAAAAAGATAAATAGTTTTTTAGCCCTTAGAGGTGCCACATAAGCAAGTGTAACATTCTCCTTTATATTTATCTTCTATAGTATGTTAAAAGCATGAACTTGAATGTTAAATTACTATAATATCTCTCCCTAATTTAGGTTGTGACTTTTTCGATGAGTTGTGACTTTTGTGATAAATTGTGACTTTTTTCAAAGGGTTGTCATTTTTCGATGAGTTGTGACTTCTCCAAAGAGTTGTGACTTTTTAAATAATTTGTGACTTTACCAAAGGGTTGTAACTTTTCAGAAATGTCATGACTTTTAAGATAAGACACATAAAACACTTGATCATACTAGCCTTTGTTGACTATAAATAGGGGGGCTTCCTCTCATTTTTCAACCACAATTTTTTTAATCTTCTACTCTTCTTCTTCTTGCATTTTAAAAAAATTCGTGTGATTTATTGTCGTTGAGTGAGTTCTAAGTACTGCGGAATATGATGAGGTACAACTATTCTGATGAAGTAAATTATTCTTTCGTAAGAGGGTATATTCCATAACCTCGAGTACTTGAGGAAAATATTTTTGATGATATAAAATTTATTTTTTTGCTTAATATATATAATAGTATGTAAGGTTCCTGTCACACCCTGAGCCTACACCCTAGGCGGGACTGGCACTCGAGAATCATTGCTAGCCCCAAGCGAATCCTTGGTCTGACTTACTTACTTAGTGGAAGACTTTAAGCATTAAGAAAAGAATTCAAATGCAATATAACTCAACTGTCTCAAACTAAACTCATAATGTTTTAGAAATAAACATTTAACTTAGCCAAAGTGACAACTCAAATCTGAACATAAGTCAATAACAAGGTAAAGACAAATGAACTAACTAACTATCTATCTATGAAACCTCTAAAACTGAGATGGATCTTGGGACAAGACCCATGACATCCTGATGAACTAAAATACTAAAAGCAATAAAAGGGATCCTCCAAAAGCAAGTAGGCTCACCAACAAACTCTGGAGCTCACTAGAATCAACGATGCGCGGAATGCTGATCCTGGTTACATGTGTCTGCATCATAAGAAGATGCAGGCCAAATGGCATCAGTACATTGAATGTACGAGTATGCGAGGAGAAATCTAAAACAAGACATAAGCTTGAAAGGAACTGAAGAACTTACCTGACTCAACTCAACTCAACTAATTTCAATATAAAGCAGTGTAAATAAATGCAGTATAAAGAAAAGCTTTAAAACATGGGTTTCAACTCTGTGTATTTAGAAATACAATAATAACTCTGTATGTATGCAAAGATACAATATGAACTCTGTTTGTATATGAAAATACAAATATTTCTGATGTATTTAAAAATACAAAATATTGTTGTGGGAGATTCTTTAACGACAACCATCACTTAAGAGCTATCGTGATGATACATCATTTTGCCTTACGCTGCCAGAGCCGTCCTATACCTTGCCGGGGGTATAGAACTTGAACTACTAAGTGGATCCACTAGTCTATGCTATAAAACACTAAGGAATCATCTAAAAAGTATGACCCTTTTCTACTATTGGTGGTTACATGGTTTATGGGGGCTGTGAGTTGTCTGAACTCTCCCCCATATTGGTGCTCAATACTACTCCCAAAATATGATACTAGCTCTTATGTTTTGAAAAAAACATTCTTCTTTCTGTGATTTGAGATAATTGCTCAAAAACTTAGCTCAAACACTATCTTGGAAATCAAAGTTTCCTCTCTTGCTTAATTGTGAAAGCATTTACTCTTTAACTGAAAAACTAGCTCAAAGGCTCTTTACTTAAATAGTAGCTCAAAGGCTCTTTACTGAAAAAACTAGCTCAAAGGTTCTTTACTGAAAAACTAGCTCAAAGGCTCTTTTGGAAATCAAAGTTTCCTTTCTTCTTTAAATGTGAAAACATTTTACTCTTTGGGAATACATTGTCCCGATGTACTCTTTTGAAGAAATGAACTTCAAACTTTACTCTTTACTCAACTCAAAACTCAAGTCTTAAAACAAAGTTAAAACATTTGTAAAAGACTCTTGGAAGACTCTATGAACTTCTCTTGACTTGACTCTTAACTGATCCTTGAATTGAATTATGGATTCAAGGATTGTGATTTGTGATAGGAAAGATATCATGATGTTTAGGAGTGTTTTTAGATAGTTAAACATGAGAAAAAAAATCAAGAAATCATTGTCTGGAAGCAAGTCCGCGACGCAGAGATGCATTTACATATTTGGTCGCGAAATAAATTTTGAGGCAGAACGGTCCGTGACCGCTCCGCGACGCGAGGAGAACTTTTTCAATCTTGAGGAACAGGTCCGCGTCAGCTTTTTCAACCCCTTGCTTTGACTTGGTAAATTGCATCTGGATTCACTCCAATTCCAACAGATACCGCATTATCTGCATCACCAGTTCTAGGCGTATACTATGTTCCATAGCCTTTAGTTTAGTTGCAGAGTAAAAACTACTATATATAGATAGTGCCCACCTGGTACCCAAATTTGCCCGACTTGTTCCTTCTTCGTTTTCTGACCCCAATTCGTCTAAATTCGGTTCTTTTTCTCAAATTCTCTTTAGATTCAGATACCCAACATATGTACACAAGAATCTAATCAAACACAACTCTAAAATCGACCTTAAACTCTCAAGAACTCCTCAATCTCATCCCAAATTCAAGAACCAAAGCAATTCAAGAATATAACTCAAGAACATCAAAGTCAATCTTTTAGGATGAAAATCATACTGAAATAAGCATGTTTGGTGCGTGGGTGAACGAACCCAACACTATGTGAACTCACATACCTCGTAGGGATCACCCCTTGATGAAATCCACAAGCGATTCTTGAAGATCTTGACGATTCTCGCTCCTTCTCCTCTTTTCTCCTCTTTTTTTTCTCTTCTCTAAAACCCTAACTCAATATTATAAAAGCGTAAACTGAATCCTATCAGTTTAGACCCCAATTAATTACCAAAAAACGAAATTAAGTCATGGGGCATGGAAAAGCCCATAATGCCCTTCTAAAATTCGGGTTAGACTTTCCTTATTTGAATAGCCCAACTTCAAATGGGCATATCTCACTCATACGAATTTGGAATCGCGCAAACTCAACGGAAAGGTTATTCGAAGATCTTTCCTACGATATCTGGAAACCACCTAACTCATCCCGAGCTAGGAGTTATGGTCATTTGAAGTTGACCAAAAACCCAACTTAACATACTTAACAAAATTTCTGGAGTTTTATATTCTTTCCAATAATGACTATTTCCATTTTTTAACTCCTTTCTAGTTACAGGGTGTTACAGTTCCGATATATGAAGTTATCATGATGTAGTCTAAATTCATTTGTTTTTGTTAATAATTTTTCTTGTGATGTAGATATATGCTTCTGAATATGTTTTTTCTAAATTATTAAACTTGTCAAGAGTTAGAGAACTGTTTTTATGCTCAATTCAAAATAATGACTTTATATATAGGTATTTGATCAAAAACTTGTTTGAAGAGTCAACTATATTTAATAAGTACTCTGTCGTTTCAATTATTTAGTGTACTTTTATTTTTATTCAGTTTAATATAGAATGTTCTTTTTTCTTGGGATTGGAGGCGCATCTTTAAGACCACAAAGTTAAAAGACATTTTTATATATTCTACTATGATCCTTAAATTAAAAGTTTTCTTTATTTTTTAAAATTTCATATCAAAATAGAATTAAACCAATTCTATATCTATCTTTTTTTATCAATCTATATTACCTAACTTAAAACACCAAATGTAGTATATCTTCTATATTTAATATTGTATTATATTTATTTATGCATATTATACTGTTTAATATTAAAGACAGACACCTTTTCACATTAAAGGGTTGTGACATTTTCGAAGAGTTAACTTTTCCGATGAGTTGTGACCTTTTTGAAGGGTTGTGACTTTTCTATAGGGTTGCTACTTTTCGGAAGAGTTGTGACTTTTCCGAAGGGGTGACTTTTTTGAAGAGTTATAACTTTTCCGATGAGTTTTGACCTTTCTGAAGGGTTGCGAGTTTTCTAAAGGGTTGTGACATCTTTTTGATAAGACACAATAAGCAACTTTTCATACACTACCCTTTGTTGGCTATAAAAAGAGGGACTTCCTTAAATTTTTAAACTACATTTTCTAAAAAAATATTCATTTTCCTTCTTCTTCTTAAAACATCCTATTTAGTATATCTTCTATATTTTTATGATAAGAAACAATATGCACATACTAATACTACACATTTTAACTATAAATGGAAGGGTTTCTTCACATTTTTAAACTACATTTTTTTATGTTTTCTATTCTTCTTTTCTTAAAACCTCAAGATTGATTTATAGACGTTGACAATCTCAAAGGTCAGTGAAATTAAAACACTCCCTACATGAATATTAAATTAATTTAATAATCCAACTGAAAACATCAAATTTAGTATATCTTCTATATTTTATAACAATATTTATTTACATTATATTATATTAAAAGTAAGAACACCAACAATACAATAATAACAAAGTAATGCACTATAGAGAAGGGAGGAGAAAGTACATTTGAGAGGTGTAACTAAGAGATTTTAAGAGTGACTAATTTTTTTAAATAATATTCACGTTATTTTTAAAATAGTGTGGGACATGATTTAATATTCACGTGCAACACATGTGCGTCAAAACTATATATATATATATATATATATATATTGCTTGTATCGTTAAAGAAAGAATATAGGGAGTGGCGGTAGTAATAGAAAAGTGTTTCCGGAAGAGTGAGAGAGAGGTTTGGCCCTAGCCTAGGTAAAAAAAGAAAATGGCAAAGAAAGGTTCATCAAAGCGTGGAAACTCTGCTTCAACTTCAACTTCAACTTCAACCAAAAGGTAAGAACAAAAATGGAGAAAATAGATTGGATTTTAGGTTATTTGTGCTCCCCATTTGTTTTGTTGACAAATTGCAGTCTCAGGGTAAAATCAGCGGAGAAAGTAAAGGCACGTGGAGTGAAGCAGAGCAAACCCACATCAGCCAACAAACTTAGCGCCATTTCGAACAAGAAGCCTAAGAAGCCCCCCACTGCCTTCTTCTATTTCTTGTATGTACCTTTTCTTTTCTATTTCAAGTGGTTTACTCTTTACTTGAACCCTAAAAAACAGTTATTGTCATAGTAGCATCAATTGACTTCAAACTTTTGATACACCTGACTCCAATCACTCTCTTTCTAATTTTGTGTTTGTACGGTGGTTTTGGTGGATTCTTGGTCAGGTTAGGTCTGTCATCCTCCAGAAAAGGAAATCATTAGCTTATGAGTAGGTCAAGGGAAAAGCTCATGTCTGTTATATGAAAAATAAATACAAACTAGGTTGTCAAATTTGTATTTGTATTTACAAATCTTTATTAAGATATCGCAAGTTGTTTTATCTTGTTAGAATAAAAAATAGGGTTTAGTGTAATAATTAGTTTATGCATCTTAATAATATTTTTGGACTCTTTATTTCCCCCATGATATCATAGTTTGGTGAGGAGCAATCGGAAATATAGTCACAGTTCTGGCGTCTGTACCAGCTGTTGTTTGTGGTTATCTTCTTTTTACATTAAGTGTTTGTGGAAAACAACATTGCCATCAGCCTACTCATAAGCTAGATCATCCAGTTTTTGTCAACTTCTGGCGACTCTATTGGCCTTCTTCCAATAATTTTTCTGATTTGTCTAGTCTCTTAAAGTAGCTTTCTGCTCTTTGGGAGTTCTCCAACAACTTTTCAGTCTCCCAACTTATTTGCTTAGATATCTCTTCAATCCAACCTATCTCTTGGATTTGATGTTTCTAATATGAGTTGGAAATTCAGATCTTATGACTACCTCAAAATCCTTAATGAGATGATCAGAAATTCAAACATCCAATATATGAAAAATCGATGGATGGTGAGGAGGTCATTTTGGAAGATCTCGACCTCGGTGTAGTTAATGTATAGGCTTATGCTCATGTGCTCAGACCGACACTATAGGTAATCAACAGTTTTATTTATCTGACGGAGAATACAATGAGTTCCTTTAGTATTGCTCAACCTGTTACTTCTATTGGTGATAGTTCTTTTGCTTGTATTTCACAGTCTTTAATACCCTTGGTTTGTGGACTCCGGTGCTTCACACTTGATGCTAATGAAAATTGTACCCTAAGCCATGTGCTGTAAGGATCTATGTTCATAAATTAGAATGCAAAAAAAAATAAAAATGAATTTCAATGACCAATAAAGAAGCACCAGAATTAAATTAATATATTCCACATAAAAATAAACTATTTTCAGTGCAAAGAAAAATCAGAGAGATGAAAAGAAAGGATTATCTTCTATTCCTTTGATTTACTATAAGTATCTTCTTTTATTTTATGAATTTTATTTATTTATTTAGCATTTTTCAAAAATATGTTGTAGATTTTAAACTAATTTAATATAAATAACTAATATATTATTTTTAATAGTATTAGGATAAAGTTGAATGAAGTTATTAGCACCTCAAACATGCTAGTATTTTATCCGTGCGACACGTTGAAAGTGAGAGAGAAAATCATAAAAAATATTATCAAATTTATTTGATCATATTTAATTTTTTTCTAATTATTTGTTCAATTATAAAACTTAAAATCATTTTATCCCTAATCTTTTATAAGAAGGCAAACAGAGCCGAAATTATCGTCCACATCCTAAATTGTCATAAGATGTTGTGTTGTGTGCAATAAGATTTAGAGTTTTTTTTTATTTTTATAAACCCATAAATTAGAATTACATAAATATAATTATATGATTGTGACAAAATCACATTTATTAGTTTGCTTCCTTCAACAAAATAAGTCAGACTAAAAAAGTTCGTTGAATGTGTCCTTTAAAAACTTCTTTGTTGTGAATTCAGAATTGTTCACGAGCAAATCCAAAATAGATAACCTTAAAGTTATAACAACTATATGCTAGATGTGTAGATGACTTTTGCCGCACTCAATGTTCAACTCGAGAATAGAGTGCCTTATGTTAATATGTTATGATAATCATCCGTTTGATGGAAGTGTGATAAAAGAGGAGACATTCTTCTCCTTTAACAATTTTAACCATGTAATGCAGAAACTAAGACTTGTAAATGCCACGGGAAAATAGAACATCTAAATCTTCCCCATTTGAAACTTAAAGTTACAAAACAATAGTGATAAGAATATTGTTCAAATAGTAAAAATAATTAACTTGCTGAGTTTGCAATAAAAGGAACCGATAAGACTTAAGGAAAACAATAGACTTATGCTATAACTAAAATAATGACAAAGTAAATTATAAATGAGTTCAGATTCTCATTCTTAAGAAGAATCTTTAATATTTCAGTAGGGATTTTTTCATTTATTCCACAACAAATAATACACAAGCTAAAAATGATAAAATTTAAGAAATATTTACAATGTAAAAGCTTTTTAAACTTTTTAAAATCTTTTTCTATGAGCTTCTGGTGCATCCTTCCCAGCTTCTTCCGCCGCTGTTATTTTCTTCCTTCATAGGCTATCAAATTCTTTTTCTTCAATTCCAACATTGGGTACTTTTAAAAAAAAAAAGAAATTCAAGGGAGATTTAAAGTAGTCCTTTAATAATTTAGGTAAACACTTGACTTCAGCCAAAAAGACTATTTGAAGAGAGCTTTTTCTAATGAAGGTAATCCGATAGCAAGTTTTATGTTGAGCCGGTTATGCTCTGATTAAGATTGTGCTAATCTAGAGCTTGAACCACTTTTTATTTACGTAATTGTGTCTTCATTGAGATATTCACAAGATTCTTTTGTTTCGTATCTAGTGTTTGTGTGTGTTCCCAACTAGACTTTTGTTGCATATAATTAGATTCATTGAAGCTCAAAAAAATGCCCACTTTAATGTATTCTGCTAACTAAATATTCCCATCTATTTCCAGGGAGGACTTCCGTAAGGAATTCCAGGAGCAAAATCCAGGCGTCAGGTCAATGCGAGATGTATGTGTCTCTTGAATCTACATTCAGTCTAGTATAAAAATAATTAAAAAAAAAAGGATTCGGCCTAGTATATTTCCTTGTTTTAACTAGTTTGGATTATTTATGGCATTTTTCTCGCATTTTTTCTATGATGTTTTACGTTTCTATCATGCTGCAGATTGGGAAAGCTTGTGGAGAGAAGTGGAAAATAATGACATATGAGGTTGTGCTTCTGAGCTAGTCTTTTCATTCTTTGTTCCTCTAGTTTGCTCTTATTAATTGCATGATTATGCCTTATGTTGTGTTGATGTGTATGTCAAAGGTATGTTATATCGGTACAGTCACTCTGTCTAATTCTTCAAATAGAAATAAGAATAGGAATAAGAATTGTCATAGGAATAGGAATAGTAAATAGTATCCTACTTGGTAAAGGATTGTATTGTAGTGTCTATAAATTGAGTCTTTGTGTAATAATGTAGACACAACAATTCAATAATATTCTTTTTCTATATTTCTCACATATATAATTGAGGTTCTTTTTTCCAAGTCTAGACTAGTTATTAATGTTAATAGGAAAAAGTGCATCTCTTTATTTACCTGAACTTGGAGCTTAGTTGCTCATTTTGTGGGTTGCTCTTATCTTGTGAGTAATATGTTGGAGCGGGAGAAGATCGGAGCAATTAACTTGTTTCAGCATCAAGTCCGCAGCAGCCTCAGATTATGTTTTTCTGACCAGATTAATCCCATTAGGTCAAGCTCTCTTGTTTAGATGATAAGTCAAGTTCACTTCACTAATAATACCCCAAGATGATGCCAAAAGATTTACGAAGTGAGTGAGTGGCTAAATAATATTTATCAATCAAGCTCTTACAATCTAGGAATGAAGGTACTCATTCTTTAACTTAATAAAGAAGGGAATAAAAATGGTCTTTAACTTATAATCTAGATTAATACATGTGGAATAATTTCCTACTATTCTCATTCCAAATTGTCAAAAACACACAATGTTATGGTCTTCCAAATTTCTGTGTTCTCCTTGCTAAATCTCTGCCATCTCCATTTGGTCATTGTCTCTTTCACCGTTTTTGTAACACCCAAGCCATCTCACAAATAGAGTTTGAGATTCCAATTTGTTCTAGTTCTTAACCTATAGGAACTGAAATTTTCTTCCGATCAGAGTTTTCAAGTGACAATCTATGTTAAGCAAGAGGGACCATTAGTTATGTTGGATGTATTCAGACTAATGGATTGAAATTCTCCCTTTTATTTGTCTTTAGATTCAAAATAATCCCTTCTTTTCTGTGGACACTAATAGTCCTCCTTTGCCAAATTGGTGCACTTCCAGTCCACCCCAAGCGTCGGTCTCCTGATTTAACGTGAAGGTTGTACTCCTGCAAATTACGCGTGACATTTTTTATCAGTGAAAATGATAAAAAAATGTTTTCCTGCTCTGTTTCTCCATCCAATCCTTTCGAAGCCCTTTATCAAAATCCCCAAACCATAAGGTGTTTATTTTTAAGAACATAGGAGAAAAAAGCCTGTGGAGACCATTGAGAAGCTGAAAGAGAAAGAAGAAAAGATAGATGGTGCAAGAGGAAGTTGAGACTGAGAAACATAAAGGGGTAGAAAGAGGATCAAATTGTCTTGCCACAGTTCATTCGGTTACTAATTTTATGCTTGTGTTGTTATAACTATAAGATGGAAGTTGAATGGAGCTGCTAAAAAGTTTTTGCAAGATTGTTATTGAATAATGGAGCTAGTAAAAGGTTTCTCTAAAGTTGTAATTTTCCCAAATAGCTACTAATGAGGTTCTGCAATGCTTTGATAGAGCCCTTAAAGTAATTACAGTAAATAGGATTTTCAAATTTTTGCAATTCCTTAATGAAGCTACTAAAACTTTCTCCAATGCTTTAATGGTATTGTTCAAGTAATTACAATACATATGATACTAAGATGTCCTTTTCTTTATCCCCTTTGTTAGAATAGAATAGGTAAACACAATCCTACACAAAATATGAATAGTTTATAGTCTCCTATTTGGTAAGGAATTGTATTATATAGTGTCTATAAATAGGGTTCTCTATGTAATAATTAGAACAACAATTCAATAATATTTTTTCCATATATTTCTCACATGGTATCAAAGCATTGGTGAGAAACTTACCCAAAAATAATTTAGAAAAAAAGAAGAAGTCCGAATCCGGTGATTGTCAACGGCTGGTTTGCATTGTTGTCTTGTTTTACGAGTGTATTGCGAAAACCCACACCACCACGAGGTGCGGAACACTCAGGCGAGCAAACCCTAGTGAGCTCCCCTGAGTTTAACCTTGTCACGCGCCCTCACGCGCCACTGGGAGTTCTAGGTTTGCGTCACCACACGCGTCACGTGCCGGCGCATGCGACCTTTTCTGGCCAGTTTTTTCGACCAATTTTTTTATAATTGAGGTTGCCTCTCCATTCCGAGGCAAACTGTATATTTATTTTCTTATTCCGACTAGTTTCGGGAAGTCAGACCTAATTTCCGGCGACTGCACTCTCTAAATTCATAATATGTCTTTAGGGATTGATATTTTTGGCCCCAAGAATATAGGTAGTTCAAGTGCTATGATCACTTCAGAACCATTAATGGGAAGCTCAAACTATTTAGCTTGGGCTTCCTCCGTTGAGTTATGGTGCAAGGGGCAAGGCGTTCAAGATCACTTAACCAACAATACTTGTGTGGTAGATGAAAAGGCAAAGGCTAGTGAGACAGATAATAAAGTCAAAGCACAATGGGAGAAGGTTGATGCTCAATTATGTAGTCTCCTATGGCGATCTATCGATTGTAAGTTGATGCCCTTGTTTCGCTCATCCCAAACATGTTATTCAGTTTGGGAAAAGGCTCGTGCTTTATGTACTAATGATATATCTTGATTCTATGATGTGATATCTAGAATGACTAGCTTAAAGAAACAAGAATCCGATATGTCTACTTACTTGGGTCAAGTACAAGCAGTCATGGAGGAATTTGACACGTTGATGCCAATCACTACAAATGTGGACAAACAACAACACATACATACGTTGTTTCTAGTTCTTACACTTGCTGGACTCTCTACTGACCATGATTCAGTGCGTGATCAGATTTTAGCTAGTCCTACTATTCCTACAATTGATGAATTATTCTCTCGTCTACTTCGTATTGCCGCGCCTCCTAGCCACAAAGTAGTTTCATCACCGACCATTGACTCATCTGCTTTCGCATCTCAAACCATAGAAAAATGAGCATATCAATCTATGGAGAATTGACGAGGAGGAGGTCGTCTTGGAAAACCTCGATCCAAGTGTAGTTATTGTCATAAGTTTGGACACACTCGTGACATGTGTCATAATTTGCATGGTCCACCACCCAGTTATGATCCTGCTACTCTAAAGGAATATAATGAGTTCCTTCGTAATCGTGCAAGTAAGCATATATCTTCACAAGAAGCATTTGTTGCTTCGCCTGATAGACCATCCCATAATGCTCATATTGCTCAGAATATGATGAGTTCCTTCAATATTGAGCAAGTAAGCAAACTTCTCCACAAGTAGCTTCGGTTGTTCAACATGATGTTGCTGTTGCGGGTAATTCTTTTGCTTGTGTTTCACATTCTAATACTCATGGATCATGGACTCGGGAGCTTCTGATCATGTTTCTGGTAACAAATCACTTCTGTCAGATATTGTTTATTCACAATCTCTTCCTACTATTACTTTGGCCAATGAGATACAACCAAAACCTAAAGGGGTTGGAAAAGCCACAGCCCTATCTTCTGTCACTCTAGACTCTGTTCTTTATGTCCCTGGTTCTCCTTTTAATCTGGCATCTGTTAGTCGTTTGACACGTGCCCTACATTGTGGCATAACCTTTTTTGATGATTTTTTTCTCATGCAGGACTGCAGTACGAGATAGACGATTGGCACAGGACATGAATCACAAGGCCTTTATTATCTTACCTCTTCAAATTCCTTAACAACATGCTGTGTTACAGATTCTCCGAACCTCGTTCACAAACGTTTGGGACATTCGAGTCTATCTAAACTGCAATAGATGGTGCCTACTTTATCTAGCTTATCCAAATTAGATTGTGAGTCGTGTCAACTCATGCCACACACTCGTGCCACATTAGTTCATGATGATGTTTGGGGTCCTAGTAGAGTCAGTTCCACCTTAGGATTTCGTTATTTTGTTAGTTTCATTGATGATTATTCGAGATGTACTTGGGTTTTCTTAATGAAAGATTGTTTTGAGTTGTTTTCTATATTCAAAAGTTTCTTTGCTGAAATAAAAAATAAGTTTGGTGTTTCTATTCGTACTTTTCGTAGTGATAATGCCTTAGAATACTTATCATTCTAGTTTCAGGAGTTTATGTCTCACCAAGGAATTATTCACCAAACATCTTGCCCATACACTCCTCAGCAAAATGGTGTAGCGGAAAGAAAGAATAGGCATCTCATTGAGACTGCTCGCACTCTCATTGAATCCCATGTTCCGCTGCGTTTTTGGGGTGATGCTGTCCTTTCATCTTGTTATTTAATTAATAGAATGCCCTCATCTTCTATTCATAATCAAGTTCCACATTCCATACTATATCCTCAGTCACATCTGTATTCTATCCCTCCTCCCTCCTCGTGTATTTGGGAGCACATGCTTTGTTCATAACTTAGCCCCAGGAAAAGATAAATTAGCCCCTCGTGCTCTTAAATGTGTCTTTCTTGGTTATTCTCGAGTTCAAAAAGGGTATCGTTGCTATTCACATGATCTTCGCTGATATCTTTTGTCTGCCGATGTAACATTCTTTGAATCTCTACCTTACTACTCATCTTTTGATCATCCTGATATCTCTGAGGCCTTACCCATACCTCAGGCCTTACCCATATCCTCAGTCACATCTGTATTCTATCCCTCCTCCCTCCTCGTGTATTTGGGAGCACATGCTTTGTTCATAACTTAGCCCCAGGAAAAGATATATTAGCCCCTCGTGCTCTTAAATGTGTCTTTCTTGGTTATTCTCGAGTTCAAAAAGGGTATCGTTGCTATTCACATGATCTTCGCTGATATCTTTTGTCTGCCGATGTAACATTCTTTGAATCTCTACCTTACTACTCATCTTTTGATCATCCTGATATCTCTGAGGCCTTACCCATACCTCAGGCCTTACCCATATCCTCAGTCACATCTGTATTCTATCCCTCCTCCCTCCTCGTGTATTTGGGAGCACATGCTTTGTTCATAACTTAGCCCCAGGAAAAGATAAATTA
>JAJOOF010009829.1:0-22653 GCA_029582545.1 Solanum lignicaule | reverse complement strand
GTTTAAATGTGTGGATGTAAATAAGTTTTTTTTTATTCCGCACTATTTTCATTATTGAATGCAATGAATGACTATGTGGCTCGTATAAGACCCCTTCGGGGTCGAATACGCCATGTTACGACTAGGGGGTACTCTCGGGTCGTGACATACATGGCACCATTCGAGGCACTTTATGGGAGGTGATGTAGATCACCCATAGGGTGGTTTGAGGCTGGAGATGTACAACCTTTAGGTGTTTATTTGGTGAAAGATGCTTAGGATAAGGCAAAAAGCATCCAAGCTAAGCTTCTAGCAGCCCAGAGTCGACAGAAAAAGTATGCAGACCACAAGGTAAGGGACATGTCACGCCTCGAGCCTACACCCTGGGCGGGACTGGTACTCGAGAACCATTATTGGCCCCAAGCGAACCCTTGGCCTGGCTTATCACTTAGCGGAAGAATTAAATAACTTGAAACAATCTCAAAAGATAAACTCATGCAATAAACTTAGAATGTCTTAAAAGACACATTCAACTAGCCAAAATGGCAACTCAAGTCTCAACATCAAACAACTGAAATATTAGACTAAAGAAGTCATATCTAACTGTCTATGAAGCCTCTATATACTAAGAGGGATATCGGGACAAGACCCCGATCATCCTAACAACTGAAATAACCAAAAGCAATAAAGCAAAATATAACCAAAGAGGTCCTCCGGAAAGCAATGAGGCTTACCAACTGACTCTGAGTGCTCAACTGGATCAACAAGACGCTGGATACTGATCTTGATTACCTATATTTGAATCATAAAACTATGCAGGCCAAATGGCATCAGTACATTGAATGTACGAGCAAGCGAAGGGAAAACTAAACATGACATAAGCTTGAACTGAACTTTGGAAGAAACACTTACCTTAGCTTTACTCAACTCATGGATACTCAACTCAACACATAAATAAACAATAGTAAAGGTGCAGTTTATATAAATCATTTAAACAGTAAATAGCAACTCAATGTATTTAAAGAAATACAATAAAAAATCAATTTATAGATAAAGTAATATAATCCCGTGGGAGTTTCTCTAACTGACAACCATCACTATGAGCTATATGATGATACAACGTCTCGCCAACGCTGCTAGAACTGTCCTATACCTTGCCAGAGTATAGAACCTCTCAATGAAGTAGATCCACTAGTCTATGCTAAAAAGAACTAAGGAATCATCTAAAAAGTATGACCCTTTCTACCCACGATGGCTACATGGTTTAAGGAGACTCGAGTTATTATGAACTCGTCCCCATATTGGTGCTGAATACTACTCCCAAAATACTCAGCTCATATGTTTACAAACAAAAACTCTTTTCATGGTTATATATAATTACTCAAAAACTATCTTAAAGGCTCTCTTGGAAATCAGTGTTTTCTCTCTTATTTAAGTGTCAAAACATTTACACTTTGGGAATACTTAGTTCCCATGTACTCTTTTTGAAGAAATGAACTTCATTTGTTACTCTTACTTAACTCAAAACTTAAGTCTTAAAACAAGTTTAAAACATTTGCAAAAGACTTTTTGAAAGTACTCTAAGAACTCTCTAGACTTGGCTCTTAACTTTCCTCGAATTGGAATTTATAGAATCAAGGATTGTGATTTGTGATAGGAAAGATCTCATGATGTTTAGGAGTGTTTTTAGATAGTTAAACAAGAGACACGATAAAAAAATCATTGTTCGAAAAAAAGTCCGCGACGCAGAGATGCATTTAAATATTTGATCGCGAAATTTATTTTTGAAACAAAGGAGTCCGTGTCTTCTCCGCGATGCAGAGGTAATTTTTGTGCATTGGGGAACAAGTCCGCGATGCGGACCTCCATGCCGAAACCTTCTCAACTTTTTCCTTCTCAATTTTCTCACCCCAATTCGCCTAAATTCGATTTTTTTTCTTAATTCCTCTTTAGTTTCAGGTACCCAGTATATGTAGACACGATTCTAACTCAAAACAACTCTAAAATTGAAACGATTCTATCAAGAACTCAACAATCCCATCAAATTTCAAGAACTAAAGCCAATTTCAAGATCATAAATCAAGAACATCATACTTTCAACTTTCTAGAACGAATTCCGCTGAAATAATCATGATTGGCGCATGGGTGAATGAACCCAATGCTATGAAAGTCTCACATACCTCATAGGATTGAATCCTTGGCGAAATCCACAACCAAAATTGCAAGAACTTGACGAATCTTGAACTTTTTTTCTCCTTTCTCCTCTTTGCTCTTCTCTAACAGCCCTAGCGTATTTCTTAATTGCGTAAACTGAACTAACTCACTTAACACCCGAAATAACTTACTAAAACTGAATTAGTTTAATTGGGTAATGAAAAGACCATAATACCCTTGAAAAATCGGGTTTTGACTTTCCTTATCTTGACAACCCTACTTCAAATGGGCATATCTCCCTCATACTAACTTGAAATTGAGCAAAATCGGTGGCGTTGGAAAGATAATTCAAAGATATTTCCTACGGTATCTTGTAGAACACCTAAAGCATCCTGAGCTAGGAGTTATGGTCATTTGAAATTGACCCAAAACTCAAACTTAACATAACTTAAACAATTTTCCAGATTCTTTCCAAAAACGACTCTTTCTAATTCCATCTCTTTAACTTAGCGAGGTGTTACAATATCTCTCCCTTGGGAACATTCGACCTCGAATGAGATTACTCTTAGTAGACTAAGGGCATAACGTCTAACATTCAGCTCAAACACCTAACTAGCAAATCTAACACATCAAGCATATAAATTAAATAGTACTAAGAAGAGATGTGGATATCTCTTATTCATATCCTCTTCAGCTTCCCAAGTAGCTTTCTCAACAACCATATTTCTCCAAAGAAATTTAACTGATGCTACTTCCTTGGTCCTCAACTGGCGAACCTGATGGTCTAGAATCTGAACATGGAGCTCCTCATAAGACAAGCTATCCTTGATACCAATATCTTCAGTTGGTATAATAAGTGAAGGATCTCCCATGCACTTCTTCAACATGGACATATGAAATACCGGATGGACCGCTGCTAACTCTTGTGGTAGCTCTAACTCATTAGTTACATTGCCAATCCACTTAGATATTCTGTAAGGACCAATATACCGGGGACTAAACTTCCCCTTCTTACGAAATCTCATATCACCCTTCATGGGTGAAACTTTCAAGTACACCCAATCATCTACCTCAAACTCTAACTCCCTCCTCCTAACATCAATATAGGATTTTTGACGACTCTGCGCTGTTTTCAACCTTCCTTGAATCACTCTCACTTTCTCCATAGCTTGATGAACTAAGTCTGGTTTTATCAACCCATCTTCACCAACTTCAAAGCATCCAATAGGAGATCTGCATCTTCTCCCATAAAGAGTTTCATAAGGAGTCATCTTAATGCTAGAATGGTAACTATTATTATAAGCAAACTCAATCATAGGTAGGTGATAAACCATTACCTTTGAAATCAATCACACAAGCCCTCAACATATCTTCAAAAGTCTGAATAGTGTGCTCGGCTTGACCATCTTTCTGAGGATGAAAAACAGTACTTAAGTTCACCTTTGAACCCAAGCCTTTCTGAAAATATTTCCAGAACTGTGTAGTAAATTGTGCACCTCTATCTAATATAATCAAAACAGGAACACCGTGAAGTCTAACTACCTCTTGAAGATACAATTTGGCATAATCCTCCGATAAATGGGTAGTCTTTACCGGCAAAAAGTGGGTTGATTTTGTCATTCGATCAACAATCACCCAAATGGAATCATGTTGCATGCAAGACCGCGACAAACTAGTAATAAAGTCCATATTGATCATCTCCCACTTCCACTCTGGAATCTCTATATTCTGAGTTATACCACCGGGCCTTTAATGTTATACCTTAACTTCTTGGCAATTCAGGCACTTAGCAGTAGACTCTGTAATGCCTTTCTTCATACTACTCCACTAATAAACTTCTCTCAAGTCATGATACATCTTTGTAGAACCCGAATAGATAGTGATGACTGAACACATACTTAAGGTCTTTATGACTGAACACATACTTAAGGCGCTTATGATTGGTGAACACATCTACATGAACACCATAAAGATAGTGATGTCATATTTTCAAAGCAAATACTACGATAGCCAACTCTAGATCATGGGTTGGATAAGTCTTCGCGTGAACTTTCAGATGTCTGGAGGCATAAGCTATAACTTTACCATTCTGCATTAACACACAACCCAAACCAACTCTGGACGCATCACAATACACCACAAAACCTTGAGTACTTTCTAGTAAGGTCAATACTGGGGCAGTAGTCAACGTCTTTTTCAATTCCTAAAAGCTTTTTCAGAAGCTTCAGACCATTGAAACTTCACTGTTTTCTAAGTCAACTTGGTAAAAGCGGATGAAATAGAAGAGAATCCCTCTACGAATCATCTATAATATCTAGCCAACCCCAAAAAAACTCCTAATATCAGTTGGAGATGTGGGTCTAGGCCAATTCTGCACTACCTCTATCTTCTGGGTATTAACTCTAATTTCCTCATCGGAAACAATGTGGCCTAAGAATGGCACAGACTCAAGAGAAAACTCACACTTAGAGAACTTGGCATATAACTCTCTATCCTTTAGAGTTTGGAGAACTATTCTGAGATGGCTAGCATGATGTTCCTCATTCCTCGAATATATTAGAATGTCATCAATGAATATGATAACAAACATATGTAAATAAGGCTTGAATACTCTATTCATACAATCCATGAACGCTGTAGGTGCATTAGTTAAACCGAATGACATGACCAGAAACTCATAATTACCATAATGGGTGCTAAAAAATGTCCTTGGAATGTCACATTCCCTTACTCTTAACTGATGGTAGCCAGAGGTCTATATTAGAGAAATAAGTGGCACCGTGAAATTGATCAAAGAGATCATCATTTCTCAGAAGAGGATACCCATTCTTGATAGTAACCTTGGTCAACTGATGGTAATCTATACACATTCTAAGGAAATCATCCGTCTCCCTCACAAACAAGACTAGAGCACCCTAAGGTGAGACACTTGGCCGAATAAAACCCTTATCATGGAAATCTTTCAACTGTTCTTTTAGATCCTTTAACTCTGCTGGTGCCATTCTATATGGTGGAATAGATATTGGATGAGTATCAGAAAGAATATCTCTACCAAAGTCAATTTCTCTCTCAGGAAGGACTACATGTAAATCATCTGGAAAGACTTCTGGAAACTCACTCACGACTGGAACTGACTCAATAGGAGGTGTCTCAACACTAGAATCATTTACTTGGACTAAGTGATAGACACAACCGTTGGAAACTAACTTTCTCAACTTAAGGTATGAAATGAAAGAACCCTTAGGCACTACTGAACTACTACTCCACTCTATAACTGGCTCATTAGGAATTTGGAACCTAACAATTCGAGTTCTACAATCAATAGAGGCATAACAGGCATTAAGCTACTCCATACCTAGAATGACATCAAAATCTACCATGTCTAACTCAACTAAATCATCCATGGTGCTCTTGTGATAGATGGAAATACACAATCACGATAGACTCTCGCAGATAGAATAGACTCACCTACATGTGTAGAAACACTGAAGGGCTCACAAAGTTTCTCTAGATGAACATCAAAATTCGTTGCAACATAGGGAGTCACAAAAGATAGACTCGCTTCTGGATCTAACAAAGCATAAACGTCAAAAGTAAAGACTTTGATCATACTAGTGACAACATCTGGAGAATTCTCTTTCTCTTGAAGACTAGTGATCACATAAAGGCGGTTTAATCCTCCACCAGTACCTGAAGTAGCTCCTCTAGCTGCAGCCATGTCTGGTGGAGCAACTGAAGAAGATTGGGCTCTATTTCCCCTATTTCCATATCATTGCCTGTTCTTCGGACACTCTTTCATGAAGTCACCCTCTTGACCGCACTTGAAACTTCCTGTAGAGACATCACGACAAGGACCGGGGTGGTTCCTACCACACCTAGCACATGTAGGAGCCCAGTTACCTTGTTGTGCCACACTACCTTGAGACTGAGCAGGTCTAACTCTGAAGTTCTGCGAATTCTGACTATTATACTCACCTTTGTTCCTTGGTGCAGGTGCACTAGCAAATGATGGAGCAGGTCCCTTTTGCTTATGTTGAAAGGAGGAACAGTTCACATTACTTCTTTTCTGCTCGTACTCATTCCCTGTCTTAGTTTTTTTGTTTTTGAATTCTTCTCTATCCCTCAGCTTTTCTTCCTTAACCTGTTGCACATAAACCATCAAGCTTTCTATATCCATGTCCCCTATTCGCATAGCTGCCTTGCCCTCTTTGCTTGACAGATGAGACAACCCAGCAATAAACAAACTCACCCTGCTTCTCATATCCGTAACCATCTCTGAAGCATATCGGGAAAGTTGGGTGAACTTCAAACTGTACTCATGAACACTTAGTGAATCCTGCTTAAAAGAAAGGAATTCTCGTACCTTGGCTTCTCACAGTTAACGAGGAAAGAAACTCCAAAGAAAGCCTCCTCAAACATAGCCCAACTAATAATTGGTGCACCCTCCGTTCTACCCTTCTTCCACTGGTCAAACCAAGTCCTAGCAACACTCTTCAGTTGATTGTAGCTAGTTCCACTCGCTCTACATCAGCAACGTGCATAACGTCAAACATCTTTTGCAGGTCCTCAACAAAGCTTTTAGGATCCTCAGTAGTGCTTGAACCAGTGAAGCTTGGAGGATTCATCCTTAAGAACTCACGAATCGTCGAAGTATAATTCCTTTCCCATCAGTTCACCCTCTTCCTAGCTTGGTTGGTCACAACTTGACTTAACATTGTGATCGCTTCCCTAAACTTAGCATTGGTGACTTCCCCTTGGGGTTGCACTTCAGGTGCATTCGGTACCCCTTGCTCCTAAAGGTTCCTTCTAGCAAGACGACCTCGGACAACTCTTCATGGAGGCATGATCAACTGAAATACACGCACAAGCATGAGTTAGAAAAAGACTTTATAGAGATGAACTCTATCACACGAAATGAGTATGAAAGAAATGAGATAGTTCCTAAATGTCACAGCCTCCTAATTATAGATGTGGTGTGCTTTATACCGTTAACTAGGACTCTACGGATACGGCTTCATAGACTCCCTAGGACTCTTGAACTCTGTTCTCTGATACCAAGTTTTTCACTCCCCAAGCCTACACCCTGGGAGGGACTGACACTCAAGAACCGTTGCTGGCCCCCAGAGAATCCTTGGCCTAACTTATCACTTAGCGGAAGACTTAAATAACTTGAAATAGTCTCAAACAATAAACTCATGCAATAAACTTTGAATGTCTTAAAATAAACATTCAACTAGGCAAAATAGCAACTCAAGTCACCACATCAAACAACTGAAATATCAGACTAAAGAACTCATATCTAACTGTCTATGAAACCTCTAGTTACTAAAAGGGATGTCGTGAAAAGACCCCCGATCATCCTAACAACTAAAATAACCACAATAAATAAAGCAAAATAGAACCAAATGGGTCCTCCGGAAAGCAAGGAGGTTTACCAAATGACTCTGTGTGATCAACAGGATCAACGAGGGGCTGGATGCTAATCCTGATTACCTGTATATGCATCATAAAATGATGCAGGCCAAATGGCATCAGTACATTGAATGTACGAGCAAGCGAGGGAAAAACTAAACATGACATAAGCTTGAATTGAATTCTGAAAGAAACACTTACCTCAGTTGTACTCAACTCATGGATACTCAACTCAACGCAGAAATAAACAACAGTAAAGGTGCAGTTTATATAAAGCATTTAAACAGTAAATAGCAACTCAATGTATTTAGATAAATATAATAACAACTCAATCTATATATAAAGTAATATAATCATGTGGGAGTTGCTCGAACCGACAACTATCACTATGAGCTATGTGATGATAAAGCGTCTCACCCACGCTGCTAGAACTGTCTTATACCTTGCTGGAGTATATTACCTCTCAACTAAGTGGATCCACTAGTCAATGCTAAAAATCACTAAGGAATCATCTAAAAAGTATGACCCTTTCAACCCACGATGGCTACATGGTTTATGAAGACTTGAGTTATTATGAACTCGTCCCCATATCGGTGCTCAATACTACTTCCAAAATACTCCGCTCATATGTTTAAAAACAAAAACTCTTTCTGTGGTTTGAGATAATTACTCAAAAACTAGCTCAAAGGCTCTCTTGAAAATCGGTGTTTTCTCTCTTATTTGAATGTGAAACATTTACTCTTTAGGAATACTTTGTTCTCATATACTCTTTTTGAAGAAATGAACTTCATTTGTTACTCTTACTTAAATTAAAACTCAAGTCTTAAAATAAGTTTAAAACATTTGCGAAAGACTTTTACAAAGGCCTCTAAGAATTCTCTACACTTGGCTCTGAACTTTCCTTGAATTTCAATTTATGGATTCAAGGATTGTGATTTGTGATAGGAAAGATCTCATGATGTTTAGGAGTGTTATAGATAGTTAAACATGAGAAACAATCAAGAAATCACTGCCTGGAAACAAGTCCACGACACGGAGATGCATTTAAATATTTGATCGTGAAATTTATTTTTGAAAGAGAGGAGGCCGCGTCTTCTCTGCGACGTGGAGGTGATCTTTGTGCACTAGAGGAGCAAGTCTGCGACACGAACTTGCGTGCCAAAACCTACTCGACTTTTTCCTTCTCCATTTTCTCATCCCAATTTGCCTAAATTCAATTCTTTTTCTTAATTCCTCTTTAGTTTCAGGTACCTAGTATATGTACACGCGATTCTAACGCAAAAGAACTCTAAAATCAACAGGATTCCATCAAGAACTCAGCAATCCCATCAAATCTCAAGAACTAAAGCCAATTTCAAGAACATGATTCAAGAACATCATACTTTCAACTTTCTAAAATGAACTCCACTGAAATAAACATGATTGGTGCGTGGGTAAATGAACCCAACTCTATAAAAGTCTCACTTACCTCGTAGGATTGAATCCTTTGCTAAATCCACAACCAAAATCGGAAGAACTTGACGAATCTTGAACTTTTCTTCTCCTTTCTCCTCTTTTATATTCTCTCACAGCCCTAGCGTATTTCTTAATTGCGTAAATTGAACTAACTCAGTTTAGAATCCAAATAACTTACAAAAAAGAAATAGTTTAATTAGGTAATGAAAAGACCATAATACCCTTCAAAAATCTTGTTTCGACTTTCCTTATCTAGATAACCTAACTTTAGATGCACATATCTCCCTCATACGAACTCAAAATTGAGCAGACTTGGCGGCGTTGGAAAGATAATTCAAAGATATTTTCTACAGTATCTTGTAGAATACCTAACTCATCCTGAGCTAGGAGTTATGGTCATTTTAAATTGACCCAAAACTCAAACTTAACATAACTTAAACAATTTTCCATATTTTTCATTCGTTCCAAAAATGACTCTTTCTAATTCCAGCTCTTTCACTTAATGAGGTGTTACAGGACAGGAAATTCTAGGCTAGTGTTATAGTTTTTCTTAAAGTGTCACCCATAAAGGGGTGATAAGATTCGGCAAGAAGGGAAAGTTTAGTCTTCAATACATCAGGCCATTTGAGATTCTTGAATGTGTAGGGCCAGTGGCTTATAGGTTGGATTTACCACCTAGCCTATCTGGAGTTCATCCAGTGTTCCATGTGTCCAAGTATCAGGGGGACAGAGATTACATCATAAGGTGGAACTCAGTTTTGTTAGACAAAGACCTTCAGTGTGAGGAGTAACTGGTTGCAATTCTTGATCGTGATGTCCGGAAGCTGAGGACCAAGGAGATAAAGTCAGTGAAAGTTCAATGGAAGCATCGTCCGGTCAAGGAAGCTACTTGGTAAACAAAGAGGGACATGCGAGACAAGTATCCCCAGTTATTCGATGATTCAGGTACTACTCTACTCTTGCCTTAGCCCATTTCTCCTAGTTTGTCACTCGGGGATGAGTGATGGGTGAATTGGTATCTATTGTAATGACCCGTTCTCATCGTTATGGAAAAGCCAATGCGGAAGGAATTTGGGACAGAAAACTTCTGAGTAGTAACTTGGAAATTTCTAGCCTAGGCCAGACTTGGACAAAAACTGAGTCAGGTGAGGTCTAGGGAAGTATGGTAATGGATAATGTATTTAATTGTGAGTTTGATTGCGTGGGTCGATAGCTAAGACGTTAAGGAACCTGTACGGCTGTACAAAATCAAATTTAGGAAAGTAGAACTCCCGAAACTGATCTTGGCGTGAAATGGTAGTTTTAGAACGTCCCGGTTTGAAGGTGTGTTGTGAAATGGGAGCTTGGAACTCAAATTCCGAGGTTATTTCTTCGTGCAAACTGTTGGGTCTGGATTAATTCCGCTAGGGCAGTGCCGCTGTGGCGGGCCAGTCGCGACTTAAATATGGGAAAAACCCCAAAATTGTTATTTTCTGCAAAACTTCGCTCTTGAGAGCTAAGGGACGACCCAGGGCAGTTTCATATAAGATTTCCATGATTTCTCTTGCTAAAGGTAAGTTAATTACTCCTCTAATCCGCATTTCGATTCCTAGAACTTAGAATCCTCGTTAATTATAGTTGGGGCAGGGTTTTGGCGTGAAGATTAATGGTGAGAAAAGCCGTAGTTGAAATTAGGATCATGGGTTTGGACTTGAGTTTATATTTTGATATAATCCGGGTAAATTAGGCCTTGTTTATTGATCCTTGCATGAATTACTTGTTTATAGACCAAGAACAAACCGAAAAACTTTGGAAAGGGAAGGCTCATGTGTCTTAGGAGTATTCAGGTTTGGTTTCGAGGTAGGTGATAGTTTGACTTTTTATTGTGTTATATATGCTTGTTCATGGCTTCATTGTAAGCATGCGTGTATGTGAATAGGGAAACAGGAACCGAATCAAATGAAATTATTATGTGTGAACAATTACAAGCCATGAACTTGTTACTTCACTACGTAACTATGTGCACTTTTCATTATGGTGTGATTGTGACTATGGTTGTGTTGACTGGACCGGGTGTCACGTTCCAACACATATATTAGATCGAGTGTCACATTTCGACAAATATTGTCATGCTCCAAGCCTACACCCTGGGCGGGACTGGCAATCGAGAACCATTGCTGG
Organism: Solanum lignicaule; assembly: GCA_029582545.1. Classification (NCBI taxonomy): domain Eukaryota; kingdom Viridiplantae; phylum Streptophyta; class Magnoliopsida; order Solanales; family Solanaceae; genus Solanum; species Solanum lignicaule. The sequence continues at coordinate 11,493 of JAJOOF010009829.1, read as the reverse complement.
CCCAAAGCAAACCATTGGTCTGGCTAGACTCTCAACAGAAGACTTTAAGCATTAAGAAGAGAATTCAAATGCAAGATAACTCAACAGTCTCAAACTAAACTCAGAATGTTTTAGAAATAAACATTTAACTTAGCCAAAGTGGCAACTCAAATCTCAACATAAGCCAATAACAAGATAATGACTAATGAACTAACTATAAAGCAGTAAAAGGGAATCCTCCGAAAAGCAAGGAGGCTCACCAACTGACTCTGAATGCTCAAATTGATCAACGAAGCACTGGATGTTGATCCTGGTTACCTGTATCTGCATTATAAAATGATACAGGCCAAATGGCATTAGTACATTGAATGTACGAGCATGTGAGGGGAAAACTAAACATGACATAAGCTTGAACTGAATTCTAAAAGAAACACTTACCTCAGCTTTACTCAACTCAATGTAGAAATAAACGACAATAAAGATGCAGTTTATATAAAGATGTTAAACAGTAAGAAACAACTCACTATACATATATAATAAAGTAATATAACTTTGTGGGAGTTTCTCTAACTGAAAACCATTACTATGAGCTATGTGAGATACAACGTCTCGCCCATGCTGCTAGAACTGTCCTACAACTTTCTGGGATATAGAACGCCTCAAATAAGTGGATCCACTAGTGTATGCTAAAAAGCACTAAGAAATCATCTAAAAAGTTCACCCTTTCTACCAACGATGGCTACATGGTTTATGGAGAAATTGAGTTTTTATTAACTTGTCCCCACATCGGTGCTTAATACTACTCCCAAAATACTCAGCTCATATGTTTAAAAATAAAAACTCTTTTTATGGTTTGAGATAATTACTCAAAAACTAGCTCAAAAGCTCTCTTGGAAATTAGTGTTTCCTATCTTGTTTAAATGTGAAATCATTTACCCTTTGGGAATACTTAGTTCCCATATACTTTTTTTGAAGAAATGAACTTCATTTGTTACTCTTACTTAACTCAAAACTCAAAACTTAAAACAAGATTAAAACATTTGTAAACAAATTCTTTAAAAGACTCTATGAACTTTCTAGACTTGGCTCTTAACTTTCCTTGAATTTGAATTTATAGATTCAAGGTTATGATCAAGTTTATGGATGATTTCTAGGCGTTTAGAAGTCATTTATAGTAGTTAGAATCAATAGGAAGTGTTTGTATAGTTTAAAAGGTCTTAAACGGGCTAAACGATGAAAAACGAGATGGGGTGGACGGACCTAGCCCACTGCTGGCGCATCGCGCCAGCCCCCAAAGTTTAGAGACCACTTTTTGGCGCACTGCTGGCGCATTGCCCACCCTTCCAGGCGTGATGGGGCAGAATCGCCCCATCCCTCCTAGCGCAACAAGGGTGCGTCGCGCCAGCATTGCCCCAGGCAAAACTGATGAACTTTTCCTCTTGTTTTCTGATCTGAATTCGATTAATTTCAATTCTATTTCTTAATATCTCTTTAGATTTAGGTACCCAAAACATATACACAAAAATCTAACTCAAAGTAACTCTAATAATGGACATTAAACTCTCAAGAACTCTTCAATCTCTACCCATATTCAAGAACGAAAGCAATTCAAGAGCACCCATCAAGAACATTCAAACTTCCAATTTTTTAGGATGAATTCATGCTTAAATAAACATGTTTGGCACGTGGGTAAACGAACCCAATGTTATGAAAGTCTCACATACCTCGTAGGATGAAATCTTGAAGAAATCCGCAATCAATTCCTTATGAAGACGACGAATCTTGACTTTCCTATTCTCTTCTCTTTTGAGTTCTTCTCTCTAAAGCCCTAACTTGAATTTTCAATTGTTCAAACTGAACCAATTCATTGTTTACCCTAATTAATTCACTAAAAATGAAATAAATCAATTGGGTAAGGAAAAGACCATAATACCCTTCCAAAATCTAGCTTAGATTTTCCTTATCTAAACAACCCGAATTCAAATGGGCATATCTCCTTGATACAAACATGAAATTGAGCAACCTAAGTGGATTTTGAAAGATAATTCAAAGATCTTTCCTATGGTATCTTGTAGAACACATAACTCATCCTGAGCAAAGAGTTATGGTCGTTTTAAGTTGACCTAAATGGCTCTTTCTAATTCCAGCTCTTTCACTTATCGAGGTATTACAATATCTCCCCCTTGGAACATTCGTCCTTGAATGAGATCACTCTGAGCAGACTAAGGGTGTGACATCTAACATCTATCTCAAACATCCAACAATCAAAAATGTAAATACAACATGCCAACTTAAAATAAAAGCAAAGAAAAGGGTTAGTACCTTAATTTGGAACTTTTCCGGATTCAAAGAGATGTTGGTATCTCTTCCTCATATCCTCTTCAGCTTCCCAAGTAGCTTCCTCAACAAACTGATTTCTCTACAGAACTTTGACTGATGCTACCTCTTTCGTTCTTAACTTGTGAACTTGGCGATCTAGAATCTGAACAGGAATCTCCTCATATGATAAGCTCTCCTTGATACCAATATCTTCAGTAGGTATGATAACTGAAGGATCTCCCATGCACTTCTTCAACATGGAGATGTGAAAAATCGGATGAACCGCTGCTAACTCATTTGGTAGATCCAACTCATAAGCTACATTGCCAATCCTCTTGGATATTCGGTAAGGACCAATATACTGGGGACTAAGCTTTCCCTTCTTACCAAATCTCATAACACCCTTCATGGGTGAAACTTTCAAAAATACCCTATCTACTTCAAACTCTAACTCCTTTCTCCTAACATCACTGTAGGATTTCTGATGACTCTACACTATTTTCAACCTCCCTTTAATAACTTTCACTTTCTCCATAGCTTGGTGAACTAAGTATGGTCGTATCAACCAAACTTCACCAACCTCGAACTATCCATTTGGAGATCTGCATCTTCTCCCATAGAGAGCTTCATAAGCATCCATCTGAATGATAGAATGGTAACTGTTGTTATAAGAAAACTCAATGCGAGGTAGGTGATCATCCTAATTACCTTTGAAATCAATCACACAAACCCTCAACATATCTTCTAACGTCTGCATAGTTCGCTCTGCTTGACCATCTATATGAGGATGAAAAATAGTACTTAAGTTTTCCTTTGAACCCAAGCCTTTCTGAAAAGCTTTTTGGAACGGTGCAATAAATTGTGCCCCTCTATCTGATATAATCGAAACAGGGACTCCATGCATTCTTACTACCTATTTAATGTATAACTGAGCATAATCCTCTGCTGAACGGGTAGTCTTTACTAGCAAAAAGTTGGCTGATTTGGTCATTCGATCCACAATCACCCAAATAGAATCATGTTACTTGTAGGACTATGGCAAACCTGAAATAAAGTCCATATTGATCATCTCCCACTTCCACTCTGAAATCTCTATATTCTGAGCCATTCTAATAGGCCTTTGATGCTTTACGGTAACTTGTTGACAATTCGGGCATTTAGCAACGAACTCAACAATACTTTTCTTCATACGATTCCACCAATACACTTCTCTCAGGTCATGATACATCTTTGTGGAACCCCAATGAATGGAATATCTGGAGCTATGAGCTTTCTCCATTACCCTCTCTTGTAGTTCATCCACCCTTGGTACACACAACCTACCTTGATACCTCAATACGCCATCTCCCCCTTGTTCAAAAGCCATTACTTTTGCTTATAAACATTTTCCTTCAATTCAAGAAAAATATGATCTTGATCTTGTTTCTATTTAACTTCAAACACTAATGATGATTCATCCCCATTCATCACCACCACTCCTCCTTCTGTGGAATCTATTAGTCGAACTCCTAATCGTGCAAGTTTGCGCACATCTTTGGCTAACTCTCTCTTTTCTTCTTCAACATGGGCGGTACTACCCATAGACAACCTACCCAAGGCATCACCAATAACATTAGCCTTACCTGGGTGATAGAGGATACTCATGTCATAATCATTGAGTAACTCTAACCACCTCATCTGTCTAAGATTAAGCACTTTCTGAATAAATACATACCGAAGACTCTTGTGATTGGTGAAAACATTCACATGAACACCATAAAGGTAATGAAGGTATAATTTCAAAGAAAATACTATGGAAGCCAACTCTAGATCATGGGTTAGGTAATTCTTCTTGTGAACTTTCAATTGTCTGGAGGCATAAGCTATTACTTTACCATTCTACATTAACACACAACCCAAACCAACTCTGGACGCATCACAATATACCACGAAACATTGAGTACCTTCGGGTAAGGTCAATATTGGGCAGTAGTCAACCTCTTTTCAATTCCCGAAAGCTTTTCTCACAAGCTTTAGACTATTGAAACTTCATTGTTTTTTTAGTCAACTTGGTCAAAGGAGATAAAATGGATGAGAACCCCTCTACGAACCTTCTATAATATCCAGCCAACCCTAAGAAACTCCTAATATCAGTTGGAGATGTGGGGTCTAGGCCAATTCTAAACTGCCTCGATTTTCTGGGTATCAACTCTGATTCCATCACCGGAAACAATGTGGCCTAATAATGCCACAGACTCAAGCCAAAACTCACATTTAGAGAACTTAGCATACAACTCTCTATCCTTTAGAGTTTGGAGAACTATTCTAAGATGGCTAGCATGATATTTCTCATTTCTCGAATAGATTAAGATGTCATCAATGAACACGATAACAAACATATCTAAATAAGGCGTGAATACTCTATTCATAAAGTCCATGAACGCTGCAGGTGCATTGGTCAAACCAAAAGAGATAACTAGGAACTCTTAATGACCATAACGAGTCCTGAAAGATGTCTTTGCAATATCAGATTCCCTTACTCTTAACTAATGGTAGCCAGATCTGAGCTCTATCTTGGAAAAATAAGTGGCACCCTGAAGTTGATCGAAGAGATCATCAATTCTTGGAAGAGGATACTTATTCTTGATAGTAACCTTGTTCAAGTGACGGGAGTCTATATACATTCTAAGAGAACCATCTTTCTTCCTCACAAATAAGACCAGAGTGCCCCAAGGTGAGACACTTGGTCGAATGAACCCTTATCAATGATATCTTTCAACTGTGATGATGCCATTCTATATGGCGGAATAGATATAGGATGAGTATCGGGAAGAAGATCTATACCGAAATCTATTTCTCTCTCCGAACGGACTCTGGGTAGATCATCTAAAAAGACCTCAGGAAACTCACTCACAACAGAAATTGACTCAATAGGAGGTGTCTCAACACTAGAATCATTAACTCGGAGCAAGTAATAGTAAAACTCCTTGGAAACTAACTTTCTCACCTTAAGGTATGAAATAAAACGACCCTTAGGCACTGCTGAACTACTCCTACACTCAAAGACTGGCTCATTAGGAAACTGGAACTTAACAACTCGAGTTCTACAGTGACTTGAGGCATAACACACATGAAGCCAGTCCATACCTAGAATGACATCAAAATCTACCATGTCTAATTCAACTAAATCAGCCATGGTGCTCTTGTGATTGATGGAAATAACACAATCAAGATATACTCTCTCAGCTAGAATAGACTCACCAATAGGTATAGAAATACTGAAGGGCTCACAAAGTTGCTCAGAAAGAACATCAAAATTCATTGCAACGTATGGGGTCACAAAAGATAAACTCGCTCTTGGGTCTAGCATAACATAAACATCATAAGTAATGACTTTGATCACACCACTGACAACATCCGACGAATTCTCTTGCTCTTGGCGACTAGTGATAGCATATAGGCGATTTGATCCTCTGCCAGTCCCTAAAGTAGCTCATCTAGGTGCAGCCACCTATCTGGTGGAGAACCTGAAGAAGATTGGGTTCTATTTCCCCTATTTTCATTTCCTTGCATGTTCTTAGGACATTCTTTCATGACGTGACCCTCTTGGCCGTACTTGAAACATCCAGTAGGGCCATCGCGACAAGCATCTGGGTGGTTCCTACCACACTTAGCACATGTAGGAGCCCAATTACCTCCTTGTGCGACACTACCCTGTGACTGAGCAGGTCTAGATCTGAAATTCTGCGAATTCTAATTATTATACTCCCATTTGTTCCTTGGTCTAGGTGCACTAGCATATGATGGAGCACGTCCCTTATGTTTCTATTAGAAAGAATACCAGTTCACATTATTCTTTTACTTCCCGGACTCATTCCTCGATGTCTTAGCCTTCTTGCTTCTGAATTCTTCCCTATCCCTTAGCTTCTCTTCCTCAACCTGCTGCACATAAACCATCAACCTTGCTATATACATGCCTTCTATTAGCATAGCTGCCTTGCCCACTTTGCTTGACAGATGATATAACCCAGCAATAAATAGACTCATCCTGCTTCTCATATCCGCAACCATCTCTGGAGCATATCAGGAAAGTTGGGTGAACTTCAAACTGTACTCATGAACACTTACTAAATCCTACTTAAAAGTAAGGAATTCTAATACCGTGGCTTCTCTCAGTTCACGGGGAAAGAAACACCCCAAGAAAGCCTCCTCAAACATAGCCCAACTTAAATTAGTGCACCCTCATCTCTACCCTTATTCCATTGGTCAAACCATGTCTTAGAAACACTTTTCGGTTGATATGGAGCTAGTTCCACTCGTTCAGCATCAACACGTGCATAACCCCAACTACCTTTTGCAGTTCCTCAACAAAGCTTTCTGGATCATCAGTACGTAGTGCTTGAACTAGTAATACTTAGGGAATTCATCCTTAGAAACTCATGGATTCTTGAAGTATCATTCACTTCCTGTCGGTTCTCCCTCTGCCTAACTTGGTTTTTCAATTCTTGACTTAACATTCTAATCGCTTCCTTGAACTCAACATTGGTGACTTCCCGTTAGGGTTGCACTTCAGGTGAATTAAGTACCCCTTGTTCCTCCACATTACACCTAGCACGACGACCTCAGAAATCTCTTCGTGGAGGCATGATCAATTGAAAGACACGTGCAAGCACAAGTTAGAAGGAAACTTTATAGAGATTAACTTTATCGCACAACATGAATATGAAAGAAGTGAGATCGTTCCTAAATGTTGCAGCCTCCTAATTATAGATGTGGCGCGCTTTACACTGATAACTAGGACTCTACATACACGGCTTCATAGACTCCCTAGGACTCTTAAACTCAGTGCTCTGATACCAAGTTTGTCACTCCCCGAGCCTACACCCTTGGCGAGACTGGCACTCGAGAACCATTGTTGGCCCCAAGCAAACCCTTGGGCTGGATAGACTCTCAGCGGAAGACTTTAAGTATTAAGAAGAGAATTCAAATTCAAGATAACTCAACTGTCTCAAACTAAACTCAAAATGTTTTAGAAGTAAACATTTAACTTAGCCAAAGTGGCAACTCAAATTTGAACATAAGCCAATAATAAGATAATGACAAATCAACTAAGTAACTTCTATGAAGCATCTAACAACTGAGATGGACGCAGGGATGAGACCCACGACATTCTAATGAACTAACTATAAAGCAGTAAAAAGGGAACCCTCCGAAAAACAAGGAGGCTCACACACTAACTCTGAGTTCTCAACTGGATCAACGAGACACTTGATCCTGGTTACCTGTATCTGTATCATAAAATGATGCAAGCCAAATGGAATCAGTACATTGAATGTACGAGCATGCGAGGGGAAAACTAAACATGAAATAAGCTTGAACTGAATTCTGAAAGAAACACTTACCTCAACTTTACTCAAATCAATGTAGAAATAAACAACAATAAAGATGCATGTTATATAAAACCTTTAAACCATAAGAAACAACTCAATATACATATATAATAAAGTAATATAACTTTGTGGGAGTTTCTCTAACTGACAACCATCACTATGAGCTATATGATGATACAATGTTTCGCCCACGCTGCTAGAACTGTCCTATAACTTGCCGGGATATAGAACACCTCAACTAAGTGGATTCAGTAGTCTATGCTAAAAATCACTAAGGAATCATCTAAAAAATATGACCCTTTCTACACATGATGGCTACATGGTTTATGGAGACATTGAGTTGTTATGAACTCATCCCCACATCGGTGTTCAATACTACTCCCAAAATGCTCAGCTCATATGTTTTTAAAACAAAAACTCTTTCTGTGGTTTAAAATAATTAAACAAAAACTAGCTCAAAAGCTCTCTTGGAAATCAATGTTTCCTCTCTTGTTTAAATGTGAAAACATTTACTCTTTGGGAATAATTAGTTCCCATATACTCTTTTTGAAGAAATGAATTTCATTTGTTTCTCTTACTTAACTCAAAACTCAAGTCTTAAAACAAGATTAAAACATTTGTAAAAGAACTCTTGAAAAGACTCTATGAACTTTCTATACTTGGCTCTTAACTTTCCTTGAATTTGAATTTATGGATTCAAGGTTATGATTCAAGTTTATGGATGATTTCTTGGTGTTTATAAGTCATTTAGAGTAATTAGAATCAATAGGAAGCTTTAGTACACTTTAGAAAGAGTTAAACGGGCTAAACGATGAATAACGGGTTGGGGCGGACGGACCTGGCGCACTGCTGACGCGCCACCCCTGCCCCTAAAGTTTAGTAACCACTTTTTGGTACACTGCTGGCGCGTCGGCCTAGCCCTCCTTGCACAACGAGGGCGCTTCACCCCAGCCCTCCTGGCTCAATAAGGGCGCGTCACCCCAACTCTCCTAGTGCAACGAGGGCATGCCGCCCCAGCCCTCCTGACGCAACGAGGGCGCGTCGCGCCAGCATTGCCTCAAGCAAAACTGACGAACTTTTCCTCTCATTTTATGATTTTAATTCGATTAATTTCAATTCTTTTTCCTAATATCACTTTAGATTCAGGTACCCAAAACATATACACAAGAATCTAACTCAAAGTAACTCTAATAATCGACATTAAACTCTCAAGAACTCCTCAATCTCAACCCAAATTCAAGAACACCCATCAAGAACACTCAAACTTCCAATATTTTTAAGATGAATTCACGCTGAAATAAACATGTTTGGCACATGGGTGAACGAACCCAACGTTATGAAAGTCTCCCATACCTCATAGGATCAAATCCTTGACAAAATTCGCAATCAATTCCTTACGAAGAAGACGAATCTTGACTTTCCTCTTCTCTTTCTCTCTAAAGCCCTAACGTGAATTTCCAATTATGCAAACTGAACCAATTCAGTTTTTACACTAATTAATTCACTAAAAAAGAAATAAATTAATTGGGTAAGGAAAAGACCATAATACCCTTCCAAAATCCGGTTTAGACTTTCCTTATCTAAATAGCCTGACTTCAAATGGGCATATTTCCTTCATACACACTCGAAATTGATCAAACTCAGTGGCGTTGGAAATATAATTCAAAGATATTTCCTACAGTGTCTTGTAACACACCTAACTCATCCTTAGCTAGGAGTTATGGTCGTTTGAAGTTGACCCAAAACTCAAACTTAACATATCTTAGACAAATATCCAGATTTTTCATTCTTTCCAAAAATGGCTCTTTCTAATTCTAGCTCTTTGACTAGCGAGGTGTTACACATATATTGGATCGAGTGTCACATTCCGACACATGTATATTGGATCGGGTGTCATGTTCCGACACACTAACCATTTGGGTGTGGGTTCTATGAGTGAACCACTTGTGATTGTTACATTTATAATTACCTGTCATGGTTGTTGGGAAATTGTATGTTGCTCCTAAAATAATGATTGAATTATGTATTCTTTATATGTGTGTTTACTGTGTTGTAATGACTTTCTTATATTACGTTATTGGAGTAGTTGCGTGATCCTACCAGTACACCGTAGTTTCATGTACTCATACTGCACTTGATCTTTCTTTGTTGAGTACATGTCATCTTCAGGCGGCTACTGACAGACCTCAGTTAGGAGATCTTTGACCGATACCGGATTCAAGGGTGAGCCAGTTCTTTCAGGCTGTCATCGATTCATCACTAGTTTAGTCCATTCCTTTCAGACTCAGACTATATGTTTAGGCTATTTATGTTTAGTTTTCGGGGTTGCACCCCTTTTCTTAGACTTGTTGGTTAATAGAGTTTTGGTACAATGACTTTCACTTCTAAGGGAAGAATTTCCGCAATAGTTTGTTTATAGACCTTCAAGTTTATGGGAACTCTGCATTTTATTTAGTCATTTAAACCTTCTTCCGTATCTTTAAATGCTTTAGTTTTCTTAAACTTGCTTAGTTGGGTTGTAGTAGTGGTTCTCCCACCGAAGGGTTGGTGTGGGTGCCAATTACGGCGGTCTGGGTCGTGACAATATGAAAGCTAGAAAGAAGATTTATAAGGGTTATATATACCACCTAGTTAGGGTGAGGGAAATAGATTTCAATGTTGACAAACCCCAAGGGGATAGCTACTTTCCTAAGATTGACCTTTGGATGGGTTATCACCAATTGAGAGTGAAGAATGATTATATTCCAAGAACAGCTTTTAGAACCCGGTATGGTCATTATGAGTTACTGGTAATGACGTTTGGTTAGACTAATCCTCCAGTGACTTTTATGTCTTGATCTGACCTTGGTAGAATTGAAAGAGGCGGTACTTAGAAAGTCTATTGGGGCTTTCTCCCAAGTGGGAGATGGTATCCTTAGATAGAAAGGTCGTTGTGTGTTCCTAATGTTCATGATTTGGGTTTACTTGAAAATTTCGCCTATGAAGGGTGTAATGAGGGTTGGTAAGAAAGAGAATCTTAGTCTCCATTTTGTAGGCCTAGATGAGATCTTGAGACGTTTTGGTAAGGTTGCTTATGAGCTAGATTTTCCTAATGAGTTGGCATCGGTGCATTCAGTTTTCCATGTCTCTATCTCAAAGAAGTGTGTTGGAGATCTGACATCTATAGTTCCCTTAGAAGGTTTGGGATTTGATGAAAGTCTTTCTTATGAAGAAGTACCGGTTGAGAATTTAGACCGACAAGTTAAGAAATTCAGGAACAAGGAAGTAGCTTCTGTGAAAGCGTTATGGAGGAATCTTTTAGTTGATGTTGTCTCGATATCCTTATATTTTTCCTTCTACTCCTCCCTTAGCTTGAGATAAAGAGTTCCTCATGGTTTGCTTTTGTTGTGATGTCATGTGTGTTTTAGATATTCCCATGATTTTCTTATGTTATGCATGTTCATGAAAAACTTGTGTTTTGAAAGAAAATGAGTTTATATGATTGATTTTCCTCATGTTGTAGTGCTTTGAGTATGAGTTATCTATAGACTTCATGAAATGAATTGATGAACATGCCTTAGCTTGGAATTGAGAATTCCTCCTTGTATATATGCTTTTGAGTAGAGATTGCATATAGGCTCCCTGAGATTTTGTTGAGCATAATTTTAGGTTGGAGATGATAGTTCCTCCTTGAATATAATAGATTTTGAAATTTCATGCATATTGGGTTGTTAGATGTAGTTCCTACTTTCCATATGATGCATTGAGTATGTTTAGCATGGAGTTGATGTTTCCTCCTTAGTTGTGTGCATTTAGATGAGTTGCATGCATGATGGGCTTCTAGTCT
>JAJOOF010009828.1:0-19134 GCA_029582545.1 Solanum lignicaule | reverse complement strand
GAGCAATAAAATTTTTACACTTAGAGAAAATTCAAATACCATCTTCTAGTCTTAAGTTTAGAAAGGGGTCTCTGTTCGAAATCGGTTGGAACATTCTACTTCGTGGCTTGAGTTTTCAAATTCTTGAATCCTCCTTCGGAAGAAGTCGTTATCTCCTCTGCTCATTGCTGTCCGATTTGCTGCCCGCCACAAGGTAAACAACTCGCGACCCTTCTATCAGCTTCGAGTTTAATGTGTTGGTTTTGGTGTTCAGCTCTTGGCCGATTTCGATGATTCTATATGATGTGTTCGTATTATTTTTTGAAGTGTTTCCTTTTATTTATTTTTTCTTCGAAAAGATTTCATTCTGTTTGAACCCCTTTTTCTTGTTCTTAGTCTTCTCGAGTTTGTGGTTGTAGTCGCCTTAAGCTTACTTTGTTCATTGGTTGACCACCACGATTTTGTTCTGTCTCTATTTGCTAAAGTGATTTTATCATTTTGACTATATGACCTGAACTGTCAAAGAAGTTGTTTCATCGTTCCTCTGGCATATTTTCAAGTATTGACCAGTAATTTTGGTTGACATCGGTATGGCTCAGTTTGTCTTGGGATCATGTCGTGGTATGAAATCGTTAGACTCGTTTAGTGTTTGATGACCACATGCTTCTTGGATTCGCTCGATCATCCCAGGTAGTTGATTGTTTTAGGAAAAATACAAAAGGGCTCCTTATAAGCATGATCTTTATTTCCTTTCTCTTTTTTTTTTAGTTCATAAAGTCGCATTGTGTCTCTTTTCAGCTATTTAAGCTACTGTTGAGTTAGTTGACGACTTAAGTCTTTGTCTCATTTTTTCTAATGTCTAAGGCTATTATCGATTGTATTCCCATTCTTTTGGTAATAGCCTTGATTTAATCTGTTAGTTGATACCTTCTTTGGAATGTCATTTCTTTAGCTTATTAAGACATCTATGTTGTTAATTCTTGCGTCAATTTTAATTAATATCTCTGGTTATGACTGTGTGCAGCTTTTGAGGCCGATTATTCTTTTTTTTTTTGTGTCGAGCAAAGTTTCACGTGAAATTTTGTTCCCTTAGAAATATCACATAAAGCGATAGCATTTTGTTAAGTCGATAATTTTTACTTTTGTTCATTTTTTTTATTTAGCTTGTCCGGATAAAAGTTTAATGGGACTCTTCTCGTGAGAATTGAGTAGGGTTTGCGCGTATCTCGACCTTTTCCTTTTTTTTACCTTTTCTACCATTGGTGAATTTGCATACTAATCCAAATATCACATTTCCAGCTTAAAGGATGGCTTATCTGAATTTTATATAATATTCATATGACTGATAATGGCTTAACTGTGCACTATTGAATTTGGTTTTAAGTTGTAACAACTTGAATTGCTTTTGTTCCAAATTATGACTGTGTCTTCTTTTATTTTCTTGTATTTCAATTGCTAATGTCGTTTCCCTTTTATTTGCATGTGAAATTTGCTCGAATTCACTATGGACTCCTATCTCCCTTGCATTTCGAGAGAGCCATAAAGGCTCAAATTCCAATTCTACCTTCATCAACCGGCCATAAAATCGGCGGACAGGTCCTAGAGTCTAGAAAATATGCACCAGATCGGAGGAATTGGGCCAAAAAGCCCATCTTAATTTCTTAAAGTTGTATTTTGTTATTTTTGGGCCTAAGCCCATTTATTATTATCTTGTTAGAATTTAGGACAACTGGAAGATAGGCCTAAGGCCCAAAGAAATAAAATTCAATCTAGCCTAGGATAGGCACAGAGATGGCAATAATTGGGCCAAAAGACCCAAAACAAAAATAGGCCCAAGTACTGGCCCAGGCAGACAGATCCAGACTTGGGCCCAATTTTTTTACGTGTTTATTTGTCAGAATCAATCTTAAGGTTTAAAAAATTCAAATCCCCGAAAAACGCTCATTTCGGATTAATCACTTAATTAAGTTATTCGTCTTTTACTTCACTTAAATAATAAATAAATAATTCCACAAAATATTTCACTTAGATAATATTTCAATATTCCCCCTTTTCCCCTTTAAAAATAGTTTTAACTATAAAATAGTTCAATTTTTGCAAGTTAAGTTAAGTCGAATAAAATTTAGCCAAATAGTTAATCGTCGGATAACCACATTAGTGGACATTCTAGGTGTTTTTAAAACCTTCCTAGAATGTTAATAAGAATCTCGAACCCTTTTTAAAGTTTTCACTAGATTTTTGTTTTAGTATTTTCAAAACAATAGTTTTCTTAATTTTGCTTTAAAATTAAGTGGCGACTCTAAACCAATCCAAAATAACATGTTTTTTAATAAAACAGAATGACGACTTCCGCTAGGGATTTGAATGGTTCTAACCTTAAGATTAATTATTTGGCTATGTGTTTAAATGTTTACTTGTTTGAATTATCGTATCTTATATTAATTGTGGCATTCATGGCACCCGATTCCGTCAAACGGCAAATAGATTGCATTAGGAAAAATGCGGTTACGTGGCTTACCACGGCCGTCATTCAGAAAATCACAAGTTGAAATTTTTTGGAAGTGATAAACGAATAGTTGACTTGTGGCCATCCAACGTCGTTTATTAGACTTCACCCCGTTGTTTGTCCGACTCGGGTAACCGTCATTTCTCAATCAATTCTAGTCAACCTAGAGTAGAGCGAAACCAAATCCAAATCTAAGCATTAGCCTAAGACGGCTTAATACCCAAGGCGTATTAAGTCCATTAGTGAAACCGCCAAAAATCATGTCCAAGGTCCACGACATAACAACATACCATATTATTTGACATTTGAAAGATGTATGTGTGGAAACCTAATTGTTGCCTATTTGGGGGAGAGAATCTTAACCGTGTTTAATTTTGTAGGTATGGATCGGTTCCCCAAATTCGACATGGTAGTAGAAGCCCCAGTTCTGCTCAAGTTGTGGTACAATGACCTCAATGTGGTTCACAAAAAGGCCCTCAACAAATATATAGGAGCCCTGACAGAACTCATCAACATAGTTGAGTGGCCCGAACTGATTGAAGTCCTCACAGGTTATTGGCCCGGCCCCTATCTTTTAAAATTTTCCTTTTCCCCTTCATTCTATAAAGAAACATTGAGTTCAGATCAACAGATGCCAGAAGATGCAGCAAGAAGACCTTAGCTCAACGCAATTTAGCCTTTCTCAGTCACCAGTCCCAAATAAAACGAGCGAATTCCTGCTTGTTCAAAAAAAATTAGTCCCCATTACTCGTGGGTTAACGTGTCCTCAAACAAAGCAACTCTTATGTGTTTATCTCCTTTCTATGTGATGTCTTGCATTATTCGTCCAGAACTAGTACTAACAGATTTGCCTTTGAGTTATTTTTCTCTACAGGTCGTTAGAACTGATCTGTGTTGATACACTGGCCGATCATCCTTATTTTACCAGATCAAAAGGGCCTACAGATTCCTTTCCCAGCCAAAGTTCCCAAAGAGGAAATGCAGCAATGAGCGATAACAACGAACAACCTGGCCTTACTGATGTCGTGGTGGCTCAGCCAGCCCTTGCTGATCAGAATGAATTGATCCTACAGTTGATGCAACAAATTGCTGAGATGAGGGTCGAGATGCAGAGAAAACAAGATTTTCCTCCTCCGATATTTGCTGTCAATACTCAACCAGACGGAAGACCTCCAGCTCAAATTCCCCCTCTTAACGTGGAACAAGCTCAGAACCCGCCTTCAAGTCCTGCTCGTAATCTCTCCATCATTAACCGTACCACCCAAAACCCCCACTACGCCTCAGCCTCTTACCAAACACCACCCCCTCCTCAAAATACCAACCCCCAAGCACCACTCCCTTTCCCCAATGCAAACCACCAAATTGGCCTACCCCCTCAAAGCCAAAATGTTAACCGTCCGCGCATTTCCCTCAATTACCAAAATTAACATACCAACCTCCAGACTTTCCCTCAAAATTACCAAGCCACTCAAAATGCCCAAAGTCCCTCCATTGCTCCACCACTACCCCAAAAAGCCACCTTCCAAATACCCGTCCCCAACGAGCATGATGCCCATGGTTCGGAGCTCGACCACTATGAGGAGAGGGAGAGAGAGTGGAGGTCAAAGGAAGAGATTTCCAAGACAGATATGAAGGAGGAAATTAGAAAACAATGAAGGAGCTGAACTGCATTCCTGAGGTCGCTGGGTTGAGTTACGAAGACCTGTGCATTCATCCAAATTTGGACCTCCCAGAAGGGTTCAAGGTGCCAAAATTCGAAATCTTCGGAGGAACGGGGAACCCCTTAGCACACTTAAGGGCCTACTGTGACCAACTCGTGGGAGTTGGGAGAGAAGAAGCTTTGTTAATGCGGCTTTTTAGCCGAAGTTTGAGCGGAGAGGCTCTAGAATGGTTTACGTCGCATGAAACGAGACAGTGGTCTAGATGGAACGCTCTGGCTAAGGACTTCCTCGAACGATTTGCCTACAATGTGGAGATCGTTCCTGATCACTACTCCTTGGAGAAGATGAAGCAGAAGTCGATCGAAAGTTACAGAGAATTCGCATATAGGTGGCGAAAGGAGGCAGCTAGAGTTAGACCTCATATGTCAGAAAAGGAAATTGTCGAGGTGTTTGTGCGGGTGCAAGAGCCCGAGTATTATGACAGAATCATGTTGCTCGTTGGAGTAAAATTTGCTGAGATAGTCAAGGTAGGTGAACTATCGAAGATGGATTGAGAACCGGGAAGATTGCCCGTGTTGCTGCCTCACCCGGATCTTCAGGCTTGTTGAAGAAGAAAAGAGAGGATGTGTCATCTATCTCTTATGAGGGGAAGAAAACCCCAAGGAAATCATTATCATACCAAGGTCGTTCTCGACGTTCACAGAGTTTGTACCCGGCTTGTTATGCGCAGGTTGATTACCAGAATACCCATCCCCCAAGTTACCAAAATACCCCTCCTCCCAGCTATCAAAATACTCTCCCTCATAGCCACCAAACTCTCTCTACTATCTACCAGACTTCCCCTCCAGTTTATCAAACTCCATCTCATCACTATCGAAATGCCACACCCAACTGTGCCAACATCCAGACAAATTACCAAACGTCTCCCCCAATGTACCAAACCTCAGCTCCACTTTACCAAAATACCTCATCGAACTACCAAGCTCCAAAACCAAACTACTAGACCAACTCATATCCCAGATATCAAGCCCCCCGTCCGAATGCTCCAAATTATCGCCAAATGCCTCTCCCTCAACAAGGCAATTACGATCCCTCCCGTTCTAGATTTGAGAAGAAGTCTGCTAGAATTTTCACTCCGTTTATTGAAAGCTGAACAAAGCTGTTCGAGCGATTACTGTGGCAGGATATATCCATCCAGTGGGGCCCAAGCCGGTTAACACTAGCTCAAAGTTTTACAGACCCGATCAGAGGTGCGCGTATCACTCCAACAGTGTTGGACATGATACCGAGGATTGTATCAACCTAAAGCATAAGATCCAAGACCTGATTGACCAAAATGTGGTCTCTCTTCAGGCAGTGGCGCCCAATGTCAATAGTAATCCGTTGCCAAATCATGGAGGCACCACTATCAATATGATAGAGACAGATGATGACTGGTGCGTGACGAAGGCAATAGTTTCGATTGCTCCTGATGAACTGGAAAGGGCTGTAGCTTCGTTGAGCATCAGAGAGAAGAAAGAGTTTGTAATTTTGACACTCGAAAAGACTGTTGCCTTGGTGCCACGAGAAACTCTTACCCAACCAAAGTTTGTGATTGAAACGGCTGTTACCCAGGGTATGACCAGATCCGGCAGGTGCTACACACCGAAAGAGTTAGCTCAAGGAGGGCAGAAGAAGGACCAAATAAAAAGGCCAATCAGTGAAGCCGAGGCCGAGGAGTTCTGGAGGAAAATGCAGCCAAAAGATTATTCAATTTTGAAGCATTTGGAGAAGACACCAGCTCAGATTTCTGTATGGGCTTTGTTGATGAGTTCACAACTGCATAGGCAAGCGTTGATGAAGGCTCTGGATGATACTTATGTGCCCGTGGGTACCAACAGTGACAATCTAGCAGCCATGATAAACCAGGTCATCCGAGGACATCGAATTAGTTTTTGTGACGAAGAGCTGCCCTTTGAAGGCAAGATGCACAACAAAGCTCTGCACGTCACCACTATGTGTCGAGACAAGATAATAAATCGCGTCTTGTTCGATGACGGATCCGGTCTTAACATTTGCCCACTTTCAACTTTGAGGCAGTTGAAATTCGACTTGGGAAAGCTTCACCAGAACCAAGTCAATGTGAGGGCCTTTGATGGAGTGCAAAGAGACACATTAGGTGCAGTAAACTTGGATATTCAGGTGGGTCCTGCGGATTTTAATGTGGAGTTCCAGGTGTTGGATATCAACACCAGTTACAACTTGCGTCTGGCAAGACCGTTTATTCATATGGCTGGGGCTGTGTCTTCTACCCTTCACCAACTAATGAAGTTTGTTTGGAAGGACCAAGAATTGGTCATTTATGGTGAAGGGAGTCATTCCAATGGGTATGCACCGATCGCTGATGATGTCTCTCGAGGTTGTGATTTCTACACGGTGAAGCTGGTGAATGCCACCGGTGATGACTTGGCTCCACAGCCTCCTATGCCTACCGTATACAAGATGATTGCTACCGTCATGCTCCAGAATGGTTTCGAACCAGATTTCGGATTGGGGAAGTACTTTCAAGGAATCGTCGAGCCTATCCAAATTCCCGCTAAAGGAGCAAGGTTTGGTTTGGGATATGTCCCAACAGACGATGAAGCAGATATGGACAACAAGAGTGTTGATCAAGCATTGGCTAGTCCAATTCCTCATCTGTACCAATCATTTTCGATAAGAGAAAATGTCAACGATGATGGTCTCGGGGAAAGAATCTGTGGCCTTTTCGAGGAGATTGATGCGGTTATCGAGGAAGAGGCTGGGACATCAGGCATCCGTGATGCAGAGCCTGAGGAGCGATTGCAGAACTGGACCTCCACACCACTCCTGATTTCCCGCTCATCTTGGTAGAAAGACATGTGTCTTTGTTTGTTTTAAAATCGGTGGTAGTCCGAAAGAGGCCCGAGACCCACCCTTTATGCAATTGTTATTTGTTTCAAACTATTAAATTCCCTTGAGATGTTTAAAAAGGCAAATGGCCCTCGGCCATGGCCAAAGTTTGTGCTTGTCTTTCAATTTAAATGAAAAGGCCTCTTTTATCGAAATTTATTTGTTTACTTATCTGTTTATATTTCACTTTCCTAACTTTATTTGTTTATGATTTCAGTAATATTAGTTTAAAACCTGCCAATGTCATGTCATGTCATGATCCGAGTGTACAAAGTGAAGCAGGTAATGATGAGTGTGAGGAATATGAAGAAGAAAATGAGGTACCCGAACATATTGCTGAGGAGTTTCGCCAATTCGAGAATCAACACAAACCAAATCT
The DNA here is from genome assembly GCA_029582545.1 of Solanum lignicaule. Classification (NCBI taxonomy): domain Eukaryota; kingdom Viridiplantae; phylum Streptophyta; class Magnoliopsida; order Solanales; family Solanaceae; genus Solanum; species Solanum lignicaule. Next base: position 11,699 of record JAJOOF010009828.1, on the reverse strand, counting down.
TGAAGAAACTGAAACTGTAAATCTCGGAGATGAGGAATGTGTCAAAGAAGTCAGAATCAGTGTCCAACTGACTGAAGCCCAAAGAAGAGACCTGGTTTGTTTGCTCAGGGAGTATATTGATGTATTTGCCTGGTCTTATAAAGACATGCCAGGGGTGAGCACGAATATGGTATCCCACAAGTTGCCGATCAATCCGGATTTCAGTCCAGTAAAACAAAAGACTCGGAAGTTCAAGCCTGAGTTGAGCTTGAAGATTAAAGAGGAGATTACAAAACAGATCGAGTCTCAAGTAGTGGAAGTGACGCAATATCCGACTTGGTTAGCCAATGTTGTCCTGGTTGCTAAGAAAGACGGAAAAATCAGAATTTATGTTGACTACAGAGATCTTAACAAAGCTAGCCCGAAAGATAATTTTCCGTTGCCAAACATTCACATCCTCATTGATAATTGTGCTAAGCATGAGATGCAATCATTTGTGGATTGTTATGCTGGTTACCACCAGATCCTAATGGACTAAGAAGATGCAGAAAAGACAGCTTTCATCACGCCTTGGGGTGTATATCATTATCGAGTGATGCCTTTTGGTCTCAAGAATACCGGTGCTACTTATATGAGGGCCATTGTCACACCCTATTTCGAACCGGCCGAAACAGTTCACAACATAATATGGCTGACACTCTGATTTTTTGAAAAATATTGTTTTATTTTTAGAGTCGCTACCTAAATTTTAAGGAAAATCATTATTTAAAATATGTAAATGTAAACTCTGTTTTGATTTGCGAAACCAGTGAGATTCTGAGTAAGAGTTTTGGTTACTCGAGGAGAAGGTGTTAAGCACCCCTCAGAGCCTATTCGAAGATAGTCCTTAAATTCAATTTAGGAAAATATGATTAGAAAAACTTGTTTATTTATTTGCTTTAAAAATCAATGATAAGTTAATTGGTTAGTTTAAGAAAAAGAATAAAATACAAGATACGACATATATATGCCTTATAAAATAGATTTAATAGTAGTTTTTTTATCATGTAAAAATAAATAAATAAATAGATGTACTTAAAAGTATGTTAATTTTTTATATGTTAAAAATATAGATGTATCATAGTAAAGTTATCCTAAGAAATATATAGATGTTGAATTTATGAAAATATGTCATTTCATTAAGACGTGAAAGAAATAAAATAAGATAGTAGTGGAGTGTAAATATGTAGTAATATGTAATATGTAATTTGGATAAAATAGGATTTCCTAAAAAAATTATAATAAATTAATAATAATGATATAAAATGTTAAAATATTAGATAGAATAAAAAAATGTTTATTATAAAGTATAGTATATACATGTAAGTTGTTTTAGAACATATGAACACTTATTATTTATTTACATGTATAGACAAATTGACGATAGATTATATGTAGCAAAGTAATATGTATATTTAAGTGTAGGCATTTATAAATTATAAAAATAAATAAATAACATTAGTAAAAGAGACAGTAGATAAAACTAGGTTATGTGGAGAAAATATAGAATATACCTTTATATGTATGACACATATATGTGTGTACCTTGTATTTGAACCTATTGGCATATCTAAAATTTTGAAATGGCATGTTAAAAGATTAAAATGTTTTAGCAATATTTGATCCAAAAGAATAAGAATAGTCAATATACTTTATAAAGAGGTGATGTAAAGAGTATAAAAATAAAATTTGAAATAGCGTGTTACAAGATTAAAATATTTTTAGAAATGCTTGGTTCGAAAAAATAAAACTAGTCGATACATTTTGTAAGGGGTAATGTAAAGAGTATAAAAATAGGCCTAACTATTGAGACTTATTCTACAATTATATTTATATTTTGTTGACAAAATATATAAGCCTATTTTTCTAAAAAATATATATATTCTGAGAAGGTGATAATTTTAGCCTTATATATTGCTAAAAGTGATTATTTTATCCTTATGTATTTCTAAAGGTAATTATTTTAGCTTTTATAACTAATCTCAAATTTAGTTAGAAATCCCAATTTATGAGTTTTATTTTTCCTACTTAAACACCTAAATGAATATTATTTCACCCCTTTAAAACTTTCATTGAGAATTTTAGATGATAATTTTTTTTCTATTCCTTAAGATAAGGGCCTAAGTCGATATGTATTTCTTTCCCCAATTTTAAAACACTAAACGAATAATATTTTAACCTTTCGAAACTTTATTTGGAAAACTTTTAAAACTATAAGCCCCCTCTTTTAAACTTAAAAAGCCTGAAATAATATTATAAGTGAAAACGCTAATCCATTTTTTAAGAAAATATCTTTTGTATCATTTGTTCTAAATGTGTCTCAACTAAACGCATAAACAAATAATATCAGTTCACATAAAATAAGCTTCAAAATAAAAGACAAACAATATATCAAAACTTGTAAGTAAAGGTTAGCCAATATATCCAATATAATTAAGACTCAAAAAGAGGAAGGCTAAGAAATATTGGATTCCTAATTTGCGAGACTCCAAGCATTGCGATGATCCTAATTTGCTGTTGGCCTAATATTTTAGGCCAAAATGAGTTCAAAGTAGAAACTCCAGCTCTCCAGGGTTGTACATGAAACATAAAAAAGAAAAAGGAGTAGGATTAAGAGAAATCTTGATTACGTCAGAAAAGTATTATAAACAGAAAAGAAAAGTTCAATCATAGCAACAAAAATAAAACAAATCCTAAGGCAACAGTGAACCGAGCGAGCTCTTACTAACCAATATAATTAGCTTTGTAACTAAAACTAAAGACAGTTAACAAACTAAAGATGACAAATATTAAATACCCATTACCTATTAACTTAATCCAATCTCACATTGTAGGTAAGGCAAATCCACATTTTGCAAAGTGCACATGCTCACAACAATGATGCACGAAGAACATGAATGGCAAAATTTATGTAACTTGACTAAGAATGCACATTTTCCTCCAATAAAGAATTTAAAGATATTGCAACTATGTATACATGAAACTAATATGGCTTCAAACTAATGATTTAAACGAAGAAGAGAGGAAAATGAGTGATTTAAGGACCAAACATTAAGAACAAGTTGTTAGAAACCGCAAATAAATCATTCTCTTTTGACATAGTACTTGGAGTAACTTTTTAAGTATAGATTTGACTGCTTAAACAAATAAGTAGTGTTTATATAACAGAATTCTCATTGATATCACATAGTGATTTTTGTCGTTAAAACAAAACTCGAAGATGTCGAGACATATTTTAGAAGCGATGACAAGGATAATCACATGCTTAACGGGTTAAGGCCGTAACTTTCTCTTGTAAATGCTCCTAACTTCCTCCACTCTTTACACACTAGTTTACTATAAAGTGAACAAGAAATGATAAGAAAAACACGTTCAACCTCATTATCATAAAGACGTTTCTATATACCCTTAGAGATAAGAAAGAATGGGATAAAGAGAAATTGAAATACAACCATATGTAGTAACATAAATAATTCATCTCTTCCCATGTAAGGAGTGAACATAAGACCTAAGAAGTTAACTCAAACTAGAGTGTAATAAACTAGACGACTTACTGTTGAATTACTATTTTTATCGGGTTCTTAACTAGTAGTGATCTCTCATAAAACAATTAGACTTAAACAAAGGCACAATTCATGTTCACAGAAATATTTAAAGGCATCAGATGATCCAAAAAATAAGCCAACCAAAAGCTTTCTTAAAAAATATATACAAAACTGTACAAAAATAAATATTTTTATAAAAATATGATCTAAAACTTAGAATCATGACCCTGCACTCATTCGCTCAATATTGGATCATAATAATGATAAAATAATAATATAAGAATACAACATCCATCGTATTCATCAATGTAATAGAAGAGAAAACAGAATAAGTTAGCTTCATTACTTGAAGCTTAAGGACGTAAAAGTAACAATAAAACAGAACAATGACCCATAAATATTGGTCGCATTTATATAGTTCGACAGAGGGTAAGATGAAAGGGAAAAATTTTACCTTGTATTGAGCAGCAAACTAAGAATTTGTTGTCAAGATTCAAAGTTCAAACTCAAACTCGAAGTCAAAAAAAGAGAAGTGTGAATCTTTTCTTTTCGGACGCCTTTTTGAATCTCTGTTTAGATTCTTAGATCTTTTTGATTGTTGCTTGATTTTCTGGATTGATCGGATATTTTTTTGGATCCTCCCTCTCCAATGTCAAGAGGCCTACCCTTTTATAGGCGAGATCGGATTTATAATCTGAAAATCATTGGGGACGGAGCTGCAATTAGATGTCAAAACATCGTTTTTCAGATTGTGAATCATTGGATCCATTTCGACCACAAATTCAAATTATTTGAACAAAACATAGCCGAAGTAGAGGTGTAGGTGTTGTAGGGATCCGTTTTTTTTTTCCAGAAAAGTTGATATAAAGAGACATAAAGTTGACAGGAGAGAGGGAGGAGGTGGATGGGATGGTATCGGAGACCGCCGGATATTGTTGTTTTCCGGCGGTCTATAGCCGTTTTCTTTGGCAGACCTGGGAAAGGGGCGAAACGTCTGGGGAAGAAGGAACTTGCGGAAGGAGAAACGTGATTTCCTGGGAAAAGAAGAAGTTTGAGGCGATGGGGGCGTTGTACGATTTTTGGGAAAAGATGAAAAGGTCTTACTTAATTCGGGCCGTCCGATCATTTAATCGGACGGTTAAGATAAATCAAAGATTAAAAGGAAATATATATATATATATAATGGTAAAAGCATAATTAACTAGGACCGTTAGATTTAATCGTAGGGTCAAGATTTAAGCTAAAGAGGCACAATCCATGTGCTTGCCTACGTGGCATACACGGATTGGCCGGTTTAAGAAGACTTGGATTGCCAAATTTGTTCAAATTAAAATCATTTAAATTATAACTACTTTCTTTATTAAATAGCCATAAGAGATAATTATTTTGCAAGATCAGCTTATTTGATAAAATTAGTCATTCTTAAAATTAAATTAATATAAATTAGTAACTCATTAATTAATTAAGCTTTCTAATTTTAAACAATGTACGAAAAATAACTATTGCGACAAAAGAAAATTATATTTGAACAAAAAATAAATTCGATTCTTAAGAACGACACTTATTTTTAAAAAATGAGAAAGTAAGTAGTAATATAATATATTTAATTTTTTATAAGAAATAACATTTATGAAATAAATTTATCAAGTCAAATAAATAATTAAAAAATCTTTGATCCAAGAAGTTGAAATACCTTCGTTGAGAATTATCCAAGAAGCTGAATTGGCTGATGTTGAATGGGTTCGCAAGCGGATTGATCAGTTAACATTGATTGATGAGAAGAGAATGATTGCTGTTTGTCATGGTCAACTGTATCAATAGAGGATGATTCGTGCTTTCCACAAGAAAGTAAGAGCCAGGATATTTGAAATCGGCCAGCTGGTCCTTAAACGCATTTTCCCTCACCAGGATGAATATACAGGGAAATTTGCACCAAATTGGCAAGGACCCTACATGGTTCGCAAAGTATTATCTGGAGGTGCCTTAGTCCTATCGGAGATGGATGGCACCGAATGGAATAAACTGATCAACTCAGATGTTGTCAAGAGATACTATGTGTGAAGCTTCAGTTTGTATTTCTGTCATTTCCTTGTAATCGTTCTATTTGCTTGTAATCGCTTTGTTCGAAATCTATCCCCTTTTAATATTTCTTTGTATTGGAACTACGTTTGACCTGAATTCTCAAGGATGAGATACGTAGGCGGCCTATGTCGGCCTCGGTCGGTTTCTCTGTAAAATTCCTATTTTTGTCAATCCTTGAGGGGGAATTACGTTTGACCTAATTCCTGCCTCAACGGGATACGTAGGCGCCACAAGGGTTCGGTCATATCTCCCATAAGATTTCTATTTTTTCCTTTACAATAGAAACTGGGATAGAATTTTTGAGAGGGACTCAAAAATTCTCAAGAAGATCTTTTCAACAAACCAAGACCGAAACCACTTTGAGATTTGCAACTGGGATATAATTTTTGAGAAGATTTCAAAAATTTCGTGATTTGCTCGCCAACGGTCAAAAGATAAGCCAGGACAGTTAACTGGGACAGAAATTTTGAGGATGGCCTAAAAATTTCAACAGGGTTTTATCGGCAATTTAGAGCAACTTTGAATCCTTCCTAGCAAGTAATCAGATAGACCTCGAGGCATCAACCTCAAAGACGTTCATTAAGCTTGACGTGACATGACACTTCGCAATGACCTTTCCAAGCATTATTTTTGAAAATATGTTATCCTTAGAAACTTTTCTTTCGCTTTTCAATTATTTTGCATAAAAATATTTTGTCTTATCTATCAAAAAGGGGGAGATCGGAGAATCAATCGGAGATAGCAAGACAAAGAGCAGACAACCGAAGGGATCAACACAGATCAGTTCATTTTTAAACTAACAATTTTTATATGGATGTAAGTCTACAGGGTGCCTCAAGATCGGCATATTCTTCCATTCAATGAATATGGGGAAGTCAAAAGGGTGAAAAGCTCTCCAAATTGACAACTTTTATGTGGATACAAGGAATATTTTATGCTTCTTATACCAAAAATTGGGAATATGAGTAGCATTACTTTATTCAAATTCTCAGCAAGGCGAGTTCTATAATGAACGTCCAATTATGTTCAGAAATGGAACGAACGAAAGCCGCGAAGAGAGCAATATTTTATTTCCAACAACCAAAGATACCTGGAAGGCGTTTATCTGCATTATATTATCAGATATGATAATATTTCCTACCCGGAGGGTCATTTATATTGTATTGTCACACGAGACGATACCACTACTCCGAGGGTCATTTTTATTATATTGTCAATTAAGACGATATCGACATCCAAAAGATACCCAGAAGGCCACTTATGTTGCTCGGTGAAGCATTATCTTCGTTCGGTACCGGGAACAACGTCATCAAAAGAAGTCATGCATAGCAAGAGAAATGGCTCATGCATAGCAAGAGAAAAGGATCATGTGTTGCAAGAGAAGATTCATGCACTGCAAAAGAAGAACCATGCATAGCAAGAGAAAAATTCATGCATCGCGGGAAAAAGATTCATGCATTGCGAGAAAAAAGGATCATGCGTTGCAAGAGAAGATTCATGCACTGCAAAAGAGGAACCATGCATAGCAAGAGAAAAATTCATGCATCGCGGGAAAAAGATTCATGCATCGCGAGAAAAAAAATGCATGCATTGCAAGAGAAGATTCATGCATCGCGGGAAAAAGATTCATGCATCTCGAGAAAAGAGATTCATGCATCGCAAGAGAAGATTCATGCATCGCGGGAAAAAGATTCATGCATCGCGAGAGAAGATTCATGCATCGCGAGAAAAAGAATTATCAACATATTATGATGTGTTCGTATTATTTTTTGAAGTGTTTCCTTTTATTTTATTTTTCTTCGAAAAGATTTCATGTCTGTTTGGACCCCTTTTTCTTGTTCTTAGTCTTCTCGAGTTTGTGGTTGTAGTCGCCTTAAGCTTACTTTGTTCATTGGTTGACCACCACGATTTTGTTCTGTCTCTATTTGCTAAAGTGATTTTATCATTTTGACTATATGACCTGAACTGTCAAAGAAGTTGTTTCATCGTTCCTCTGGCATATTTTCAAGTATAGACCAGTAATTTTGGTTCACATCGGTATGGCTCAGTTTGTCTTGGGATCATGTCGTGGTATGAAATCGTTAGACTCGTTTAGTGTTTGATGACCACATGCTGCTTGGATTCGCTCGGTCATCCCAGGTAGTTGATTGTTTCAGGAAAAATGCGAAAGGGCTCCTTATAAGCATGATCTTTATTTCCTTTCTCTTTTTTTTAGTTCATAAAGCCTCATTGTGTCTCTTTTCAGCTATTTAAGCTAATGTTGAGTTGGTTGACGACTTAAGTCTTTGTCTCATTTTTTCTAGTGTCTAAGGCTATTATCGATTGTATTCCCATTCTTTAGGTAATAGCCTTGATTTAATCTGTTAGTTAATTCTTGCGTCAATTTTAATTAATATCTCTGGTTATGACTGTGTGCAGCTTTTGAGCCCGATTATTCATTTATTTTTTTTGTGTCGAGCAAAGTTTCACGTGAAATTTTGTTCCCTTAGAAATATCACATAAAGCGATAGTATTTTGTTAAGTCGATGATTTTTACTTTTGTTCATTTTTTTTATTTAGCTTGTCCGGATAAAAGTTTAATGTGACTCTTCTCGTGAGAATTGAGTCGGGTTTGCGCGTATCTCGACCTTTTCCTTTTTTTTACCTTTTCTACCATTGGTGAATTTGCATACTAATCCAAATATCACATTTCCAGCTTAAAGGATGGCTTATCTGAATTTTATATAATATTAATATGACTGATAAGGGCTTAACTGTGCACTATTGAATTTGGTTTTAAGTTGTAACAACTTGAATTGCTTTTGTTCCAAATTATGACTGTGTCTTATTTTATTTTCTTGTATTTCAATTGCTAATGTCGTTTCCCTTTTATTTGCATGTGAAATTTGCTCGAATTCACTATGGACTCCTATCTCCCTTGCATTTCGAGAGAGCCATAAAGGCTCAAATACCAATTCTACCTTCATCAACCGGCCATAAAATCGGCAGACAGGTCCTAGAGTCTAGAAAATATGCACCAGATCGAAGGAATTAGGCCAAAAAGCACATCTTAATTTCTTAAAGTTGTATTTTGTTATTTTTGGGCCTAAGCCCATTTATTATTATCTTGTTAGAATTTAGGACAGGTGGAAGATAGGCCTAAGGCCCAAAGAAATAAAATTCAATCTAGCCTAGGATAGGCACAAAGATTGCAATAATTGGGCCAAAAGACCCAAAACAAAAATAGGCCCAAGTACTGGCCCAGGCGGACAGATCCAGACTTGGGCTCAATTTTTTCTTTCCCTATCTATTTTACTGTTATTACGTGTTTATTTGTCAGAATCAATCTTAAGGTTTAAAAAATTCAAATCCCCGAAAGACGCTCATTTCGAATTAATCACTTAATTAAGTTATTCGTCTTTTACTTCACTTAAATAATAATTAAATAATTCCACAAAATATTTCACTTAGATAATATTTCAATATTCCCCCTTTTCCCCTTTAAAAATAGTTCTAACTATAAAATAGTTCAATTTTTGCAAGTTAAGTTAAGTCGAATAAAATTTAGCCAAATAGTTAATCGTCGGATAACCACATTAGTGGACATTCTAGGTGCTTTTAAAACCTTCCTAGAATGTTAATAAGAACCTCGAACCCTTTTTAAAGTTTTCACTAGATTTCTGTTTTAGTCTTTTGAAAACAATAGTTTTCTTAATTTTGCTTTAAAATTAAGTGGCGACTCTAAACCAATCTAAAATAACATATTTTTTAATAAAACATCAGGTAGGTCAAAGGGGTGTATCTGAAGCTCCTTCGATAAAAATTGTATCATATATAATAGGGCAAACTGCAAGCAACTTAGATCCAAATGATATCTAGTATGTTAAATTGGATGATTACTTTTTTTTAATTATTTTACTTTGAACCGCTCAACAAAAAATTACATTATATATTTAAGGTAAATGTTTTACTTTTTGTATATACTACCTTAAACATAAGAAATCTCTAACTTGAATGTAAAAGTACTACAATAATCCCAACTAAATACACATCCAACTTCAATGTTAAAAATACTATAACACCCCCAACTAATAGGACTTCTTACCAGCGTTGTTTCTATCTACTATTATCTAAAAATAATCAAGTTATTAATGACTAGACGAAACCAAGAAATAACCCCTCACGTGCGAAATTATAGAAGATCCCCTTTAAGATCAAACAATTTCATCGAATTGAGTATGATTGTATGTGTGATAGCATCTACTGCACTAGGAATATCAATGAACCCGATTATTGCAATTGCTCAGGATAGTGTTTTAGACTCATACTTCATCGCCGCCCGGTCCTTTCAAACCTTAATCTTAAGAAATTCCTGAACGAGAAAGGCCGACCACTACATAAGTCGCCATCCGTCCAGGAGAGAAGCAAGCTACCTTTCTTTGATCCCCCTTCCCGGGCAAGGAAGAGAACGAGCACAATTAGTTCAAATTCTTTCAGAAGCGAATGCTTTGAAATATTCTATTCTTGTATAGCAGCCACCGCTTCGGATCCTGCTCCTCTACAATTTTTGGCCCTATATTCTAAGTGTGCCATGGGGGAATATTTCCGCGATAATGGAATGCACGCATCAATAATCTATGATGATCTTAGTAAACAAGCGGTAGCATATCGACAAATGTCATTATTGTTACGCCGACCACCAGGTCGTGAAGCTTTCCCAGGGGATGTTTTCTATTTACATTCCCGTCTCTCAGTTTAGTATATCTTCTATATTTTATATTTCATCATATTTATATACAAAGGGTTGTGCATTTTCTGAATGGTTGTGTTTTGCTAATCAAGCACAATAAGCACATGTTCATATTACCATTTGTAATTGACTATAAATAGAGGGGTTTTTTTTTTTTTTTTATCATTTTTGAATTATGAATGTTTCTACTCTTCTTCTTCTAATAAAACCTCAAGTGTGATCTATAGTTATTGAGTGAGTTCGTAGTTCAGTGGAACTTGAGGTACACCACTATTCTGCTTAAATAAATCATATTATTTTTCAATTATTTTTTTTGTATTTTGAAGGAATATTTTGACGCAATTGTTGATTGATCTTAGATATATCACATATACATAATTTATTATACACACACAATGCATGTATCGAGAAACTAGTGTATACAGGGGCGGACCTACAGAGGGTCAAGTGGGTTCATATGAACCCACTTTGTTGAAAAATAACACCGTATATATATAGTTGATCGGTTTTTAAAATTTTATATGTATATATTAACTTTTGAACCCACTAACACAAGTGTTACCCTTGGCAGAGTGGTGAAAAGGGTTCACTTTTCCCAGCCAGCCCAAGTTTGAATCCCTGTTGCCACATTTTTGTTTTATTTTTTATATCTTGAACCTACTTTGTGAAAATCCTGGGTCCGCCACTAAGTGTATATAAAGAGAGAAGAATCCCCTGAACACAATAATGGAGGTTAAGTTCAGATTCCATATAATTTTTATTTTCCAAACGCCTCTTAATAAAAAGTCTGAATCTATCGCTACAGTTATAGGCAGAAGATATTTAACTTTTTTTTTTTTTTTTTGTCTTTGGGATAGATAAATAATGTAGGTATACAGATAGGTAAGCCAGCTACAGAGTACACTGAGGAGGTTTACTCTATTATCATGAAAACCAATTTTGAAGCTTCTTACCACATCTCTCAAATTGCACACCCAATTTTGAAGGCCTCGGGAAGTGGAAGCATTGTCTTCATCTCTTCTGTTGTTGGGTTTGTGGCATTGCAAGCATCTTCCATCTATTCAGCAACTAAAGGTAATCCTTATTCAATCAAAACGTTACTCGATATTTGATATTTGTATTGACGTCCAATTAAATTTAATATCGCGCATTATATGACTTAAAGTTTCTAGAATAATCATCTTAACAGAAATATTTAAATAATCTAGAGTAAAAGATAAAGTTACTAAAAAAAAAAAATCTAGATAGATGTATCTAGAATAATTTCTAGAAGTATCCCTACACAAAGTATAAATAGATCAGAGGAGATCTTATTCATTTGTAAT
>JAJOOF010009827.1:0-28265 GCA_029582545.1 Solanum lignicaule | reverse complement strand
AAATGTTTTCTTGGTAAAGAAAGTTTTAAATTCCTTATGGTTTTAGTGTCTATGCGATGAATGAATGCTAAGAGGCTTGTATTAGACCTCTTCGAGGTCGAGTACGCCAGTTACGACTAGGGGGTGCTCCCGGGTCGTGACAGCCACTGGGTAGAATCATTCAAAAAATCATCGTTTCCATAATACGAATTTAAATCCATTTTAAGTTGATAAACGTAATCCTTACGTGCAACACACTCTAGGGAGAGTTGGCAAAATAGTCACTCTCAAAATTTATTTGAACATTTAGACACAAGTCTTGAAAAATTAGCTATATGAACACTAATAATGACATCATCAATTATTCTTTCAAAACATACAAGACCAACTCCAAAGTTTTTAATTACAATTTAATTACCCCACCTCTTTCAATAGTTTTTAAATTTTTCCCACCAAATAATTTCAAATTTAAAAATAATCAAAAAAGAAAATATTATTCTAGCCCAAAAAAAAGCTTCCATTTTTCAACCGATTTCACCTACTTCCGACGATTTTTCCGGCGAAATCTTCCTCCTCACAACTGTAAATCTCCATTCTTGCTCATTGCCTCCATTGTTATTCCATTTTTTTAAAAAAAACAAATTGTAAAAAATATTTTCCCACTATTTTTACAAGTTTGAAAAGATTGCAAATTCCACTCAATACTACTTTAGTAGATAACATCCATAGTTTAGAAGCCCTACTGATACAATTCTTCATTTTAGAGCTAGCCGAGTATCTATTATATTCAATTTCGTTTATTGACGATTTTGTTTGGAGGTTTTCTTACCAATCCTCTCCCAATTATAGACCGACACCGTAATCTAGGATTAATTATTATTATTAATGGTTATTATAGGTGTGTGTGGGAGGAGACTCCTAAATGTTGGATTTGAAAATCATGTGACAGTGACCTTCACATTTTGTCACAGTGGTTCATACACGACATGGTTCAAATCGTAATTGAGATGCAGGAAATTAGCTTGCGATCCAAGCAAAGTTGTGATTAGCTATCTAATAAATGAAATGGAAAAAATACATTCAACATTCATAAAAAAAATGACAATCAAGCGTCTCTGTACATGTTGAATGTCACTGTCGATTTCACTAGGCAAATATTGAGTAAAATATCGTCTTGAGGTCTATGGTACCCGAGTCACCACATATTATAATCAATGACAATGATTCAATTTAAGATGAAAGCTTAGGTGATCATTAATATGGATGCTTATCCCAAGGAAATCAGAAGATCCCAAATTGTTTCAAGAAAAGCAACGGAAGTGTGGATCAGGATCATAACCCAACCACAACTTCTCCGATGGAACTAATTTTCAAATAGAACAAACATTTAACAACATGAATGAGTTGAAAATATTGTCAGACCAAGCGTCGACGAGGAATTCTTTTGATTATCCTACGTTGAATAATTGTAGTATATGGTTCAAGGTGAAATATATATCCCCTGATTGTGCCTGGATGCTGTGGGCGGGGAAGTATGAATGCCTGGTCATATTTTCATCTATAAATAACTTAGCAATCACACATGCATTGTCGAACATGCCATGCACAGCCATAAAGAAATCTCAATCAAAGTCATTACGCCGAATTATGTGAATTTATATCAAAACCGAAAGGGTCCAACACTAAAGAAATTCAGATAATTTTTTTTCAAGGAATTTCATTATAGTTTGAGCATCTATGAGTACTATTCACTTATGCATAAAGTCGACGTCTACCTTATTGCGTACTCAAAATTAATTAATGTTATAATTGTCTAGTTTGAATAGTGTGTGCCACATGAATTATTAGATGTGAATATTCCTTCACCTTTGTCGATATGAAGCTCGAAAGATAGAAAAGAAAATGTGTTAAGGATGTCGCTGAGACTTTCAAGACCAAGAGAAGGAATAAATGTTTACTGTGTAATAGTTCTGGATACAAGAGAACCATATGTAATAACAATAAATCCTAGATTGACTTGTCCCACTTTGTTTTTGTAACTCAAGGTAATGTATATAATTTGAGACTCTGCAGTTTGGTATAATTAGTGGCATGTCAGTTTTTTCGACTTTACTCCCTTTCTATAATTATAGACGAAAATATAACATATATTATGTATACTGTCTATTCGATTTATGTATTACTTACTGCATAATGTATTGAAAGTTTCTATATGATTTGATGAATTTATACTAAACAAATTGAATGGTCTACGGAGTCTACGTTTGACTAAGACCATTATTATCAAAAAAGAAAATAATTAATTAATTAAAAATAAATTGTTGAAATTTACACAACTAAATGAGCTTAAACAAGTCATAAGATCATATAAGAGTTCACATACATTGGAGATGATGATTAGAGGTGTGTAGGGATGAGTAGTGGTTATACAATCAACATTCTCACATTAATGTTGATCAAACACAAGTATGTTATGACTTATGAGGATTTCATTTGTTTAACCACAATTCATTCTCATACATCTCTGATTTCTATGCACAATTTATGCGGACTCTTATATGATCATTTGACTTGTTTAAATTCAATTAGTTGTGTAAAATTTAATAATTCTTTTTTATTAATTAACCATTCTCTTTTTTAAATTCTTCTAGTTATAGTCTATACATGTGTATCATAATCTAGTAAGTTTATTATGGATGAAGGTCTTAATATAGGCTAGACTATGCTTAGTTTGGTACTCGACTTCTTATAGTCAATTCTATCCTAAGGCCTTCATCCATATTAAACTTACTAGGTTAGCATACATATGTATAGACCATAACTAGTCTAATTATGAAAAGAGAATATATAATTAATAAAAGATAAATAATTAAAATTAATACAATTAAGTGAGTTTAAACAAGTCATATAATCATATAAGAGTGCACATAAATTGAAGATAACGATCAAACATGTACGGGGATGAGTTGTGGTTGAACAAATGAAATCCTCACAAAACATACTTGTGCTTTAGTAAACATTATTTTTGAGGATATTAATTATATAACCACTATCCATCCTCATACATCTCTGACCGTCGATCCCAATTTACGTGGACTCTTATATGATCATATGGTTTGTTTAAGCTCACTTAGCTATGTAAATTTTTAATAATTTTTTTTTTATTAAGTAATTATTTTCTTTTTTGACAATATGCTAGTAGGAGCTATAAACTCATACAATATATTATTGATAAAGCGTGTAATTTAGATATACAGTGAATTCAATTGATGGTCCTCAATATAATATAATTTATGTAGTTATTTACCTTTTTGTTATATACTAATATTTTGGTTATCATTGCACTAACCAGCATAGAACTTACAAATGATGGAGTGTCAATCTATACGTTCCATCATTTACCAGCCACATGAGATATAATTGATTATATTTATGATGTACAATACTAAGAAAATTTAAATATCCACTTTTGCATCGGTAGTAAAGTACAACTCAAATTACATCCAATCGAAACATTTGACTTTTTTTTATATATAAAAAAGAAGGCAATCTTTGTTTTAACTCCCTCATTTTATTGACTTCATGTTTTATTCAATTTTAACTAACTACAATGTCTCAAGCATCTCAAACATCCAATGCAAAAAACATTATTGCTCCATCTAAGTAAACGAAGATGTATTGCCTTTTGTTATATTGTTGTTTCATATAAATAAATGAGGAATGCACAAATGAGAATCTGAATACTTTCCAGAATTATTTTTTAATAAAAAAGAAGGTAATCTTTGTTTCAACTCCCTCATTTATTGACTTCATTTTTTGTTCAATTTTAAATATCTATAATGTCTTAAACATTTCAAACATTCACTGTAGGAAAATTATTGTTCATCTAAGTACACAAGAATGTAATGCCTTCTGTTATGTGTCTTTCGTGATGTTGTCTCTCCATCTAAATAAACGAGGAATGCACAAAGAAGGATCTAAAGTCTGTTACGAATATTTTTCAAGATGAGAAAAAGTCTCATATATCCAACCCTGCAATCAATGAAAGGATAAATAAATTTATAAAGTCTATGTATTACTACATTAACATATAAAAGTTCATAATAAATCGATAAGATGATAGATAAGAAGTACTAGAAATGCCTAGAAAATTCGTATAAAGCGTACATTGCATTATTCTTCTTATTTAAAGTTTCTTTTTTTTTGTTTGTTCAAATCAATCTTGTTCTTCAAACAGCTCTATGCTAGCCCACACGACTCTTTTCCTAATGGATAATTCTCAAAGAAAGTTTAACCAACCACTATTTTGATTTGGTTTGAATCCACTTTCTTCGTCAATCCCTTGTTAGCAGCACCGAGTGCATGAACCAAACTAAAAAGCACTTCAACTTTTGCTCCTTTCTCAATTGATTACATTTGATCAAGCTTATCAGCCTTTCAATAGGGATGTTCTTGTTCTTGGTCACCTTGAGATAAATTTCACAATATTGAAGGACTTTGCTCGTTTTTTATTCACGGGGTATGCTAACAATTCAATCCTGTAATCAAAGCAAGTTTCTTTAAGCTGAAACAAGTTAGCTTATCTTTCACATAGAACCATATGTCAAGTAACTTTTTTTATTCTTTGTACATCGCAACAACATATAATAAATCATTTATTTATTGTATTTAAAATGCTTCGGTAAATATCTCAAGTTTTCAAAACAGATTTACTTGAAATCATCGTAGAGCTTTTGATCAATAGGAATTTTTCTAAAGTGATCAAGATAAACCACCATCCTTACTCTTACAAAAAAATTTCTTAAAGTGATCAACTTCTTCAGCTTTATGTTTCTTACTACTGCAAGCATTAGAAATAGTTTCTTTAATGATTTTTTTAATCTTTAGTCATACTTTACAATCTATAAGCAGAAATAAATTTGTAGAGATCAATCTATCGACCACTGGTCTATTAATTGAAACAGAAAAATACTCTATCAAACATGCAAAACAAGTAGGAATAATTCTAGAAAGGAAGAATGCAATAGACAGCAATCAGAATACCATTAATGTCTACTAAAACGTAGAAAAAAAATTCAAAATTGATATACAATATAAACATAAAAGTTCAAAAAAATTCTAATCATTATCCAAAGCAAAACACAATTAAAGATGCAGAATCAAGAACACGAACTCAAAACATATCAAATTTTGACAAATTTAATGAAGAACAATTGATTATTTTTTTTGTAAAAATTCAAAATTCACTAAACTAAAATGCAAATAAAAAATAGTAAAACGGAGCAAAAACTGTCTGGGAAAGAAAATTGAAGTTACCTAAGCACAAGAGGCTTGGGGAAGAATATTGGAGAAAAAATTATTTCAACTCTTTGAGGTACTCAAGAAAATTGGGAAGAAGAGAAGT
This sequence comes from Solanum lignicaule, assembly GCA_029582545.1. Taxonomy (NCBI): domain Eukaryota; kingdom Viridiplantae; phylum Streptophyta; class Magnoliopsida; order Solanales; family Solanaceae; genus Solanum; species Solanum lignicaule. Next base: position 22,882 of record JAJOOF010009827.1, on the reverse strand, counting down.
TGAGAAGAGAGAGGAAAGTTATTAAATAATTAAATGAGTTATAGAAAAGGCAGAATATGTAATGAATATAAAAGGGACTTGATTGTATTTTTATAAACTTCTATTTTATACCCAAGTTTTTAAATGTAACGACCGGGATCCGTCGTTATAGAAAAGTCAACAGAGAAAAATTTTGGGTCAGAAAACTTTTTCGTAGTAACTTGGAATTTTCCAACCTAGTCAAGATTTGGATGAAATCAGAGTCATTAAAGTCTAGGGAAATCTGGTAACAATTGGGTGATCTAATTATGAATTTGATAACATGAGAAGATAGCTAAGACGTTAAGGAACCCGTACGACTTTGCGGAATTGAATTCGGGCGAGTAGAACTCTCGAAATTGATCTTAACGTGAACGGGTAGTTTCTGAGTGTCGTTGGTGGAAGGTGTGTTGTGAAATGGGGGTCTTGGAATTATTAATTTTGTTCACTGGTTCCGTGCAAGCCACTAAGGTGGGATTTTTCCTGCCAGGGTGAGGTCGTTGTAGCGGGGCGGGTGCCGCCATAGCGGGACAGACGCGACTTAAAGTCGGAAATAAACTCCAAAAATATTTTATTCTGCAATTTTTGAACTTGAGAGCTAAGAAACGAACCCAGGGGTTTTCTTGACAGTTTTCCACCATTCTTGAGGCTAAAGGTAAGATTTTCACTCCCCGAATCCATTTTTCGATCCGTAGAACGTAATCTAGCGGGTAATTATCGATGAGGGAGGGTTTTGATCTGGAAATTATGGTGGAAAAAGTCCTAATCTGGGTACGTGGATCATGGGTTTGATCTAGGGTTGATAGAATTGTTGGTAATTCGGGTAATTAGTTATTTTTTATTGATTCCCGTGTTATATTAATTATTTGTAGACCAAGAACAAGCGGAACGAATCCAAAAAGGCAAGAATCAAGTTTCTTAGGGGATTCAAGCTTGTTTCGAGGTAGGTGATGGTTGTGATTTCATGATTGTGTGATATATGTTTGTTCTTGCTTCATTTTAATACGTGTATGTATGCGAATGTTACACTATTGATCACACTAGTTGTAAATGAGATAGATGAATGATGAATTCCATGAATCATGACTTAATTGTATGATCTTGAGAATATACTTGTGATTGTGATTGTGATTGTGATTGTGATTGTGGCTTGTTGAATGGATCGGGTGTTGCGTTCCGACACACTAACTTGGATCGGTTGCCACGTTCTGGTATAAATATGGGATCGGTTGCCCCGTTCCAGAATAAACATTGGATCGGGTACCACGTTCTGGTATGCTAACAGTTTGGGTTTGGGTTCCTTGAAAGGATCAATGACTTGATGTAATTGCAAATCTTGAGAAATGTGATATTGCACGTTGTTCGTTTATAATGATGATATTGTATATGTTCAGTGTATGCATGTTATTATTATGTTGTATTGACTTATGTATGTTACACTTAGTGGGATAGCTGTGTGATCCTACTTGTACACTGTAGTTGTGTACTAATACTGTAGTTGCTCTTTCTTTGTTGAGTACAGCGCATCTTCAGGCGGCTATTGACATACCTCGCTTAGAAGATCAGTGATCGCTTCGAAGTCAAGGGTGAGCCAGTTCTTCCGGGCTGCCATGAGTTCGCTTCTTGTTTAGTCCATTTCATTCGGACTTAGAGTAGTTCATTAGTTATCTTATGTTTAGTTGGGTTGTACCTATTTTCCTTTAGACTTTTGGTTCATTGTTAGAGTTTTGGTACATTGACTTTCAAGTTCTAGGTATTTACTTCCGCAATTGTTTAGTTGTTAGACTATTGGTTTGGAGTTTATGGGAGCTCCTTATTTCTTTCCTTAGCATTTAACTTGCTTACATAACTTAAATGCCTTAGTATTTGATTAAGTTGGTTAGCTAATTAGTATAACTGGTTCTCCCTCCGGGGGTTCGTGTGGGTGCCAATCACGATGGTCTAAATCGTGGTAAAGTTGGTATCAGAGCCTAGGTTCATTGATCTCGATGTACTAAAATGAGTCTAGTAGAGTCTTGTGGAATTGTACAGAGACGTTTGTACTTTTCTTTGAGAGGCTATAGGACTTTATGAAGTCTCTCTATCTTCTTTTATATCCTTTTGTGCTATAACTTGATTCCAATTGGTATCTGGTGATTCAAATTGGTATCTAACCTCCTTCACTCTTCTGTCCGCAGATGGTTAACACTAGATTCAACAACATCAGGCCCGTAGCTCCTGTCATTGCTCCAGCTGAGGAATCTGCAGTGAGAGGTCGCAGTCGAGGTAGGGGTAGAGGAAGAGCTTATGGTAGATGCCGAGGAAGGGTGGCGCTTACTAGGGATGGAGTACCGGTTGAAAATGCTCCTAAAAATGAGGCCCCTTCTACGCATCATGAAGATGTAGAGGAGAATATCGAGCTTGAGAATGAGGATAATATAGGACAAGAGGAAGAGGTGCAGGCTGACAACAGACATTCCTCCCATAGACCAAGTGTTAGCTCAGCAAATCATGTCATTCTTGAAAGGGTTGGTTGGTCCTGGAGTGCTTCCTTCTGTTCAAGCAATTCAAGCTCCCGCCAATCCTCATATTTCCATCATTGTCCTTAAGGTGGGTGGAACTGAAGGTAATGATGCTTTCTTCCATCCTTTGTTGGGTCCTGTTATGACTGGTAATGAGCATGAAATGTTGACTAAGTTCTTGAAGTTGAAACCGCCTGTGTTCCATGGTTCCGAGAGTGAGGATGCATATGAGTTCATCCTAGATTGTTATGAGAGGATGCATAAGTTGGTAATTGTTCATCAGCATGGGGTTGAGTTTGTGACTTTTCAACTTCAAAATAAGGCTAAGAAGTGGTGGAGAGCATATGTGGAATGCAGATCTTCAGTTTTACCTCCACTTACTTGGACCCAGTTTCATGCCCTGTTTTTAGAGAAATATGTGCCTAGGACTTTGAGAGATCACAAGAAGGATGAGTTCATGGCCTTGAAGCAAGATGGTATGTTTGTGGCTGCTTATGAGGCCAAGTTCCATGCCTTGTCACGATATGCTACTCAACTGGTGACTACTGAGGAAGAGAGGATTCGTTTATTTATTAAGGGACTAAATTCTGAGTTGTGGTATTATCTGTTCATATGACCTCTGTAGGGAGGAACTTTAATGAGGTAACATACTTTGTGAAGAAAGTAGAGAGGGTGAGGCGAGACGGTTAGGCTAAGGCATTGGCTAAAAGGGCTAAGAACTCGGGTAACTTTCAAGGTTCTTACTCCAAAGGGTCAGGGAGGCCAACATTTGCATCCAAGCCAATTATGTCCACTATTCCCGCCTCTACAGGTAATTACTAGGGAACTCCACCTCATAATTTAATTCATGATAGCCAGGGAGTCGCACCTTTGACGGGCAGTAGGCTATTTTTCGATCGTACTTGCTATAATTGTGGAGAAACTGGGCATATGAGGAGAGATTGTCCCCACCCATGCATGATGGATTCCGCGCAGCAGCAGACTAAAGCAGTGGTACCCGCGGGAAATGGTAATAATGGTCGAGGGCATCCACAAGATGGGCGAGGAGGAAATCAGTGAGGTCGCGGAGGTCGAGGAAATGGTAATGCAGGCAGAGGTACAGTGAAGCCAGGCAGGGACGTCGCCCGTCACGATGATAAGGCTTAGTGTTACGCCTTTCTGGGCAAGAATGAGGCAGAGGCGTCTGATGCAGTGATCACATGTATTATTCTTATCTGTGACAGGATGGCTAATGTGTTATTTGATCCGGGTTCTACTTATTCTTATGTGTCCGTGCGATTTGCCTCAGCATTTGCTATGATTTGTGATATACTTGATGCCTATATCCATGTTTCTAACCCAATTGGAAAGTCTGTCATAGTCAACCATGTTTTCGTGCTTGTCCTATTTTGTTTATGGGTTTTCAAACTTGAGCTGATTTGGTGATTTTGGATATGACTTACTTTGACATAATCTTAGGCATGACTTGGTTGTCCCCCTATTATGTTGTGCCTAATTGTAATACTAAGTCTGTAACTCTAGAAATTCTAGGAAGGGAAAAGTTAGAGTGGGAAGGGGTGTACAAGTCTAAGCAAGCTAAGATCATATCCTCCATTTGGGCTAGGAAACTGGTAGGGCAGGGTTGTTTGGCTTATCTGGCTCATATTCGGGATATGAAGGTTGAATCTATAACACCTCGACTTTTTAAAACGTCTAAATTAACTCGTATCTTCGTGGAAAGATAAGGAGGGTGGGTAATAAATTTAAAATGATGTGGTATGTCATATTTTAAGTGCTCAAGGGTTGTATCTCAAGTTTTGAAGTTAAGTAAGTGGCAAAATAAAAGTTGGCAAAAGTTATCGTAAGTTCCTTATTAAAGATTTCTCTGAATTTGGGTCAAATGTATTGGATGTTTTCTCCCAATATATAAAGAGTTAGAAGGCCTATTACCCATTAAACAGTTGGATATTTTTATGAATTTCTACGAACGTTTCGACAAGTTGGGGCAATATGGCAAATTTGCCGATTTAAGGTTAATTGTGAATTGTTTATAAATGCGTACCAACTGTGTATATATAGTGTTTGCGAAGCTTAGGAAATAAGGAACAACTTATGTGAAGGAACTATGATCTTTCGAGCATTCATTGGAAATGTATGTTAAGGTTATTCCCTTCGTTCGACATGTTTCCTTAGAGGTAGTTAACGTTGGTGATCTTGTAGATGTAATTGTTAGTGTTTGGCTGGTTATAAACCCTCATTTTAGGGACTCACGATCTGTTAAGAAAGACCCTAAGTTAGGAACGACTTGGAGATTATTCATACATATTGTTTATAGCTAAATTACTCGCCTTTAGCCTATTCAATTGTTTGTTGTCGCCCTTAGGGCTATTGTGGTTAGTTGTTGAGGTATGAACTGCCTATGGGGGCTACGATCTTGTCTGATAGGACTATGTTATTGCCAAAGTGGGCTATGTGTTTCCCCGACGCTATATTGAAGCCAAAAAGGGTTATGTGTTGCCTACGGGGCTATTTTGACGCCAAAGAGGGCTATGTTTTGCCCACGGGGTTATATTGATGCCAAAGAGTATTATGTGTTGCCTAAGGGGCTATTTTGATGCCAAAGAGGGCTATGTGTTGCCTACAGGGCTGTGGTGATGCAAAAGAGGGCTATGTGCAGCTCACAGAGCTATGATGTTGCCTAAGAGGGCTATGTGATGCCTACGGGGTTATATCGTTGCCAAAAAGGGCTTTGTGAGTTCTTACAAAGACAAAGGGCTACCTATATGGGTAAGTTTATTGATTTGGCACCTTTTGGGCTTATGGGGGCCTAGGTAGGTGGTATGTTGTTTGTACCTGCCGAGCTTATGTGGGCTTGGTTAGGTTGATGTTTGATCATTTTTGTATTTTTAGATTTAGTAGTGGGTTAACATGCTTATTTAAAATTTTGGTTTCCTTACGTGATTATTTTTTGTATATTATGATACTTGCTCATTTAGTCTATAGCCTTTCATACTCTGTACATTATTTTGTACTGACGTCCCATTACCTTGGGGGCGCTGCATTCATGCATGCAGGTCCCGACAGACAACCTAGTAGACCTCCTCAGTAGTAGGTTTGACCTCTATCCGATTGGCTAGCCCCTTTCCTCCGGAGTTACCAGAGTTGGGAGGTTTGTTACCTTTTGTTGTATATATATTTATGGGTAGGCTGGGCCCCTGTCCCGCCAATCTTTACTACTCTTAGAGGCTTGCAAACTAGTGTGTGGGGTGTATAGCTACGTTATAGCCATACTGGCCTAGGTTGTTACTTTGCTGAAGCTTGTGAATTGTTTGATGTATTGTATTGATATATTCCTGCTTTTAGTTTTGGTATAGATATCATTGTGGCCTCGACGCAGGACTTCTGTGCTAGTTGACTATTTATTTATATGAGCTCCTGGGAGTAGCTGTCTTTAATAGATCAGTTGACAGGGGCCTTGCCGGCCGAGGGCTTAGTTTTAAGCCGAGATATACTTGTTTGTTTCCTTGATTGCGTATGGCTGCCATGCGCTAGTAGGAAATGGTTCAGCAGGATCGGCTCGAGCTTGAGTTTTGGCATTAGGATCCAGTTCCCCCCTCGAGTTTGGGGCGTGACAGAATCTCCATCTATTGAGTCTATTCCTGTTGTGTCAGAATTTAGAGAAGTGTTTCTTACTGATCTGCCTGGTATGCCTCCGGATAGAGACAGAGATTTCTGCATTGATTTAGAACCTGATACTCGTCCCATTTCCATCCCTCCATATCGCATGGCTCTGGTGGAATTAAGAGGGCTTAAGGCTCAAATTCAAGTGCTTCTTGATAAAAAGTTATTCGTCCTAGTGCTTCCCCGTGGGGTGCTTCAGTTTTGTTTGTTAAGAAAAAGGATGGTAGTATGAGAATGTGTATATATTACCGGCAATTGAATAGGGTCACTATTCGAAACAAGTACCCGTTGCCTCACATAGATGATCCTTTTGACCAATTGCAAGGTGCATCAGGTTTCTCCCAGATTTATCTAAGGTCTGACTACCATCAGTTAAAAATTAGGCCTGAGGATGTGCCAAAGACAACGTTTAGAACCCGCTACGGGCACTATGCGTTTCTAGTTATGTCTTTTGGTTTGACTAATACGCCCGCAGCTTTTATGAGTTTAATGAATGGGATGTTCAAGTCACTTCTTGATTCATTCGTCATAGTCTTTATTGATGATATTTTGGTCTATTCGAAAAGTGAGGAAGAGCATGCCGACCATCTTCGTATTGTTCTAGGTGTTTTTGGGGAACAAAGGTTGTATGCGAAATTTTCTAAGTGTGAATTTTGGTTGACTTCTATTGCATTTTTGGGACATGTAGTTTTAAAAGAAGGGGCAATGGTAGATCTCCAAAAGATTGAGGCGGATAATAATTGGGTTCGGCCAATCTCTATGAAGGAAGTTAGGAGTTTTGTGGGGCTCGCTAGCTACTATCGTTGATTTGTGAAGAAATTTGCTTTTATCGCCACTCACTTGACAAATTTGACCAAAAAGGAGATACCATATGAATGGACTGAAAAATGTGAGAAGAGCTTCCAAAAGCTCAAGACCCTCTTGACCACCGCACCTATTCTAACATTACCGCTTGAAAGTAAAGATTTTATAGTTTATTGTGATGCTTCACATTCTGGTTTGGGTGCTGTGTTAATGCAGGATAAGAATGTTAAAGCTTATGCATCGCGACAATTGAAGGTTCATGAGAGGAATTATCCAACGCATGATTTGGAGTTGGCAGCAGTAGTATTTGCTCTTAAGATCTGGCGGCATTACTTCTATGGGGTCATGTGTGAAGTATTTATTGAACATCTTAGTTTGCAACATGTGTTCACTCAAAAGGATCTGAATTTGAGACAGCGAAGGTGGATGGAGTTACTTAAAGATTGTTATGTCACCATTCAATATCATCCGGATAAGGCTAATGTAGTGGCAAAGCGAATAGCGATGAGTATGGGTAGTTTAACTTGCTTGAGTGTAACCAAGCGACCTTTGGCTAAGGAATTCAGACCTTGGAGTCTAAGTTCATGCAGTTGGGCATCTAAGAGAAAGGTGGAATGTTAGTTAGCATTGAATTTAGGGCCACACTCATTGAGGAAATCAAGGCCAAACAATTTGAGGATAAAAATTTGGTTGAACTTAAGAAGAAGACTGCGACCGGTAAGGCACAAGAGACCACTCTTGATGCGAAAGGTGTGCTCAATTTTAAAGGAAGAATTTGTGTTCCTCGAGTTGATAACTTGATTCAGAAATTGTTGACAGAATCCCATGGTTCACTATATTCCATTCATCCGGATGTGACCAAGATGTACCGAAATTTGAGGCGAATTTATTGGTGGTCGGGTATGAAGAAGGATATAGCGGAGTTTGTGGCTAAGTGTCAAAATTGTCAAAAAGTAAAATATGAGCATCAAAGGCCTGCAGGTTTGCTTCGGAGAATGTCAATTCTAGAATGGAAGTGGGAAAGGATAGCCATGGATTTTGTGGTTGGTCTTCCCAAGATTTTGGGAAAGTTTGATTCTATTTGGGTAGTGGTTGATATGTTGACTAAGTCAGCCCATTTTATTCCGGTTAGAATAGATTATAATGCTGAACAATTGGTTAAGGTGTATGTGAGAGAGATAGTGAGGTTGCATGGGGTGCCCCTTTCTATCATCTCAGACCGTAGTACGCAGTTCACCTCCAAGTTTTGGAGGAAATTACATGATGAATTGGGCACACAACTCACTTTTAGTACAGCGTTCCATCCACAGACGGACGGGCAGTCAGAGAGGACTATTTAAGTGTTAGAACACATGTTAAGGGCATGTGTGATTGACTTTGGAGGGCATTGGGATAAGTTCTTACCTTTATGTGAGTTCATTTATAATAATAGTTATCACTCCAGCATTGATATGGCACCATTTGAAGCACTCTGGGAGGGGATGTAGATCACCCATAAGATGGTTCGAGGCTGGAGATGTGAAACCATTGTGGGTTGATTTAGTGAAGGATGCTCAAGAGAAGGTGAGGAATATTCAAACTAAACTTTTAGCAACCCAGAGTAGAGAGAAGAAGTATGCAGATCACAAGGTGAGAGACATGACATTTCAAAATGGTGAGAAGGTTCTTCTTAAGGTATCACCCATGAAAGGGGTGATGAGATTCGGCAAGAAAGGCAAGCTAAGCCCGCGATATATTGGTCTCTTTGAGGTTCTCAAATGTGTAGGGCCAGTGGCGTATATATTGGCTTTACCTCCTAACATATCGGGAGTTCATCTGGTATTTCATGTGTCCATGTTGAAGATATATCATGGTGACGGAGATTACATCATCAAATGGGACTCAATTATGTTAGACAAAGACCTCCAATATGAGGAAGAACCGATTGCAATTCTTGATCGTGATGTGCGTAAACTGAGGATCAAGGCGATTAAGTCCGTGAAAGTTCAATAGAAGCATCGTCCAGTTGAGGAAGCTACTTGGGAAACCGAGAGGGTCATGCGAGACAAGTATCCCCAGTTGTTCGTCGATTCAGGTACTACTCCATTCCTTCCTTAGCCTATTTTTTCTAAGTTGTCACTCGGGGACGAGTGATGGGTAAATTGGTATCTATTGTAACGAGCAGGTTCCTTCGTTATAGAAAAAGCCAAAGGGGAAAAATTTTGGGTCGAAAAACTTTTTCGTAGTAACTTGGAATATCCCAACCTAGTCCAGATTTGGATGAAATCAGAGTCATTAAAATCTAGGGAAATCTTGTAGCAATTGGGTGATCTAATTATGAATTTGATCATATGAGTAGATAGCTGAGACATTAAGGAAATCGTACGACTTTACGGAATTGAATTCGGACGAGTAGAACTGTTGAAATTGATCTTAGCGTGAACAAGTAGTTTTTGAGTGTCGTTGGTGGAAGGTGTGTTGTGAAATGGGGGTCTTGGAATCATTAATTTTGCTCACTGGTTTTGTGCAAACCGCTAAAGCAGGATTTTTCCCGCCAGGGCAAGATCGTTGTAGCGGGGCGGGTGCCGCCATAGTGGGACAGACGCGACTTAAAGTAGAAAATAAACCCGAAAACATTTTATTCTGCAATTTTTGAACTTGAGAGCTAAGGAACGAACCTAGGGGTTTTCTTAACAACTTTCCACCATTCTTGAGGCTAAAGGTAAGATTTTCACTCCTCGAATCCATTTTTTGATCCGTAGAACGTGATCTAGCGAGTAATTATCGATGGGGAGGGGTTTGATTTGGAAATTATGGTGGAAAAAGCCCAAATATGGGTACGGGGATCATGGGTTTGATCTAGGGTTGATCGAATTATTGGTAATTCGGGTAATTAGTTATTGTTTATTGATTCCCGTGTTATATTAATTGTTTGTAGACCAAGAACAAACGGAACAAATTCGGAAAGGAAAGAATCAAGTTTCTTAGGGGGATTCAAGCTTGTTTCGAGGTAGGCAATGGTTGTGATTTCATGATTGTGTGATATATGTTTGTTCTTGCTTCATTTTAATACGTGTATGTATGTGAATGTTGCACTATTGATCACACTAGTTGTAAATGAGATATATGAATGATGAATGCCATGAATCATGACTTAATTGTATGATCTTGAAAATATACTTGTGATTGTGATTGTGGCTTGTTGAATGGATCGGGTGTTGCGTTTCGACACCTTACCTTGGATCGGTTGCCACGTTTCGACATAAATATGTGATCGATTTCCACGTTCTGGCATAAACATTGGATCGGGTACCACGTTCCGGTATGCTAACAATTTGGGTTTGGGTTCCATGAGAGGACCAATGACTTGATGTAATTGGGAATCTTGAGAAATGTGATATTGCACGTTGTTCGTAAATAATGATGATATTGTATATGTTCGGTGTATGCATGTTATTATTATTTTGTATTGACTTATGTTTGTTACACTTAATGGGATAGCCACGTGATCCTACCAGTACACTGTAGTTGTGTACTGATACTGCACTTGCTCTTTCTTTGTTGAGTATGGGCATCTTCAGGCGGTTATTGACAGACCTCGCTTAAAAGATCAGTGATCGCTTCGAATTCAAGCGTGAGCCAGTTCTTCCGGGCTGCCATGAGCTCTCTTCATGTTCAGTCCATTTCATTCGGACTTAGAGTAATTCATTAGCTATCTTATGTTTAGTTGGGTGGTACCCATTTTCCTTTAGACTTTTGGTTCATTGTTAGATTTTTGGTACATTGACTTTCAAGTTCTAGGTATTTACTTCCGCATTTGTTTAGTTGTTAGACTATTGGTTTGGAGTTTATGGGAGCTCCCTCTTTCCTTAACATTTAACTTGCTTGCGTAACTTAAATGCCTTAGTAATTGATTAAGTTGGTTAACTAATTAGTATAAAAGGTTCTCCCACTGGAGGGTTAGTGTGGGTGCCAATCACGATGGTCTGAGTCGTGACATTAAAAATGTTTAAATGGTCCATGACTCCAGAACCCTACCCCACTGTTTCCCACCTTTTCACCTTTTCATAACCTAACCCTAAAAAATAAATCAAAAAGAAATTTAGTGATTATTTATCAAAATGAATTTTGATAGTGTCCCCTTTGCCAATTAATCTCACTCGAGATTAATTGACAAATGGGACCCTACCAAAACTTATTTTGATAAATAGCCACTAAATTTCTTTTTGATTTATTTTTTAGGGTTAGGTTATAAAAATGTGAAAAAGTGGGGTAGGGTTGTGGGGTCATTAACCATTTTAATATTTTTAAAAACTTGGGTATAAAATAGAAGTTTATAAAAATACAATCAAGTCCCTTTTATATTTATTATATACATATTCTATCTTTTTAAAAATTCATTTAATTATTTAATAACTTTCCTCTCTCTTTTCAACCTCTCTTCTTCTCAATTTTCTTGAGTACCTCAAAGAGTTGATATTTTTTTCTCCAAATTAAACAATTAAATAAATCAGACTTAATATATAAAATTTATGCTTATTTATTTTAAACATTCTGAAATAGCCATAATGTCTCTTGTTGATTTAATTAACATGGTAGGGTTGTTTAAAATCTAATTAATCGATTTTATTAGGCATAGTTTAAGGGTTCATATTTTAGATGGTTGGGGCCTCAAAATTTTGAAGGCCTAAGCAGGGCACTTTGCTAACTTACCCTCAAGCCAATCCTAGCCTTATCCTTGAGCCACTCTTAGTGGTGCCCCCTATCTTCAAATCATGGGCTCACCTCTGTCACTCCCCTTAAACGATTCCCCAAATTATTTCATATATGTATGGTGTAGTTGGAGTTCAAAAAATTATTACAAAAACTGAAATTAAACGGTAATAATAAATAAAAGTCTGAACAAAACTAATTCCGTCCAGAATCCCGGTCCCAGGCGAACTCTTCGACATCTTGAACCTTATGTTTAAAGCCTTGCTAAACAAAAGGGAGACACTAACAAATATACAACACATAAAGGCAGTCTAATATATCAAGATGATAATATTAATTATATAGGCATCAACATATGCACATAATATTAATTATTTCAAATACATATACAGAAAACAGACATATTCATGAAGAGTATAATATCACACACAAAGCAAGAAGGGATAAGAAAACTGACCCGAATGCTTCCCTTTTTATTAATAACGAATTAAATTAAATTAAATGATACACTATTGCAAACAAAAATTAACTTGAATAAAAACACTAACCAGTTAAGCAGAGGAAATAAGTCAGCAAGAAATAACTTGATTTGATGCCCAACTTGAACCAATGAACCCAAACAGAGAACCTTTTTAAACTGTTTGTAAGAAATATTATTATCTTTTGGGAGTAGAGAGTATTTGGTTGCCAGTTAAAGTGTGTGTAAATAGTGAGAATGATGGTCACTTTGTTTAGTGAATAGGAGGGCACATAATAAAAGGAAAGAAATAATTTTGGGATCGATTAAATATTTTTCTTAAACAAGTAAAGAGTAAAATCAGTCAACAACTTTTTTTTATCAATACCGAATATATATTTACCAAAAATAATATGTAAAAACTATCTGCCCTTGACTAAGGCAAGAAAGTCAATTAACAAACTATCAATTAAAATTACACATCATCAGTCGAAAAAGAGCAATTATTTAAGGAAAGACAATAACATACAACTTAAATCAAGTCTCAAAATATATACTTTCACATACTACTTTCTAGTAACCTTACCATATCTAGACAAGTAACAATTTAAACAGATTCTAAACAAAGCAATGAAGGAAAATAAATAAATTACGAACAAATCACGAAATCCAATTTTACAAGGATACCATAAACGAAGGGAGTGAAAATCAATGATTGAAATAGTTTGAAGCCGGACTAGATTACAACATGATTAGTAAGGTAAAAACCATTTAATTTAGCAAAGGAAATAATCAATTGATCATCAATCATAACTCTAGATTATCAACTTGATAGATACGAAAATTGTTAACATATCAACAAATATTATAGCACCAAATAAGGTGAAAGTTGAAGGAGATAACCATTTAGATACAAGTTGAGAAAATCATATTTTAAGTTAAGAAACAAATTTTCATCAGTATAAATACACTCACAACACATTACCACCCATTTTACATTTCATGCAGGCGAATATTAACACGATGATATTTTAAAGCTAAAGAAATAAGTTTAGCACAAATTATCAAGCAGGCATATGAAGAAATTCTGCAATCATCATTGAAATGAAAATCATAAATTATATATTTGGAAACAAATCAAGAACAATTTAAGAAAAAAAATTAAAAAGTTAATAATCGAATTAGGAACGAACCCAGACGGATCTGTAAGGATCTGCCTTTAACAAGCCAAAATCTTGAAGCTTTCGGCTGAACAAACTACATCCAAAATAGTGCTTGTTGTTTTCATTACACCCGCTAATCGGAGTGACTAGTCGGAGCTCGTTGCATTGTTGTCGACCTCTCAGAGTCGGCTGGTAAGAGCTTTAATGTCGTTGTTGTTATTTTCCTCAACCTCGCCGGAGAAGAGAGAAGCAGAAACGGTGTTTGTTGTTGGTTGGTCCTCATTGGACGGAGGGACAAGCATCGGCCTCTATTTTTTTGTTGTTGTTTAACTCACCGATGGAGGAGGGTCGACTGGTGGTTCGTCGGTGTCTCTACTGGCGAAGAGGAGAAGAAATGAGGAGGGAAGAAGAAGAGGAGAAGGACGTGGCTGGCAATGGGGTTTTACCGGGGGAGAGAGAGAGAGCGAAGGGAGGAGGCGAGGGGGAGCCTCACCGGTGGTGGCGGCTGGAGTAGCGTGGTCTAGCCAACCGGAGGAGAGTGGCGGCGAGGAAAGGAAAGTATGGAGGGTGCGGCGCTGCTGCGTTCTTCGGGAGGAAGAGGAGAAATGATTTAGGGGTTTTGGGGTGATAGGTATTAATATAGGAAAGAAAGAGTTGATGAATCAGGACCGTTGAATCTATTAAATGAATGAATGCAGGTCTTGTAGTGCTTTCAAATACGAAGTTAGAGTGTGGAGATTAATTGGCAAAAGGGGACACTACCAAAAATTATTTTGATAAATAGCCACTAAATTTCTTTTTGATTTATTTTTTAGGGTTAGGTTATGAAAAGGTGGAAAAAAGTGGGGTAGGGTTGTGGGGTCATGGACCATTTTAACATTTTTAAAAACTTGGGTATAAAATAGAAGTTTATAAAAATACAATCAAGTCCCTTTTATATTTATTACATATTCTAACTTTTTAAAATTCATTTAATTATTTAATAATTTTCCTCTCTTCTCAATTTTCTTGAGTACCTCAAAGAGTTGAAATATTTTTTTCTCCAATCTTGTTCCTCAAGTCGAAACATTCATCCTCTTGTGCTTAGGTAAGTTCATTTTTCTTTCCCGAACAGTTTTTGCTCTATTTTACTATTTTTTTTGTTCCATTTTAATTTAGTGGATTTTGAAATTTTACAAAAAAATCAATTGTTCTTGATTAAATTTAACAAAATTTGATATGTTTTGAGTTCGTGTTCTTGATTCTGTATCTTTAATTGTGTTTTGCTTTGGATAATGATTACAATTTTTTTGAACTTTTATGTATATAATGTATATCAATTGTGAATTTTATTCTACGTTTTAGTAGACATTAATGGTGTTCTGATTGTTGTCTTTTGCAATCTTCCTTTCTAGAATTATTGCTACTTGTTTTGCATGTTTGATAGAGTACTTTTCTATTTCGACCAGTGGTCGATAGATTGATCACTACAAATTTGTTTTTGCTTATAGATTATAAAATATGGCTAAAGATAGAAAATCATTAAAGAATCTGTTTCTACTGCTTGCATTAGTAAGAAACGTAAAGCTGAAGAAGTTGATCACTTTTAGAAAAATTTATGTAAGAGTAAGGATGGTGGTTTATCCTGATCACTTTAGAAAAAATCTTATCGATCAAAAGCACTATGCTGATTTCAAGTAGATCTGTTTTGAACACTTGAGACATTTACCGAAGCATTTTAAATACAATAAAAAAATGATCCGTTATATGTTGTTGCGATGTACGAAGAATAAAAAAGTTACATGACATTTGGTTCTATGTGAACGATAAGCTAACTTGTTTCATCTTAAAGAAATTTGCTTTGATTACGGGGTTTAATTTTTAGCATACCCCGTGAATAAAAAATGAGCAAAGTCCTTCAATATTGTGAAAATTTTATCTCAAGGTGACCAAGAACAAGAACATCCCTATTGAAAGGCGGATAAGCTTTATCAAATGTAATCAATTGATAAATTAGCAAAAGTTGAAGTGCTTTTTAGTTTGGTTCGTGCACTCGGTGCTACTAACAAGGGATTCGACGAAGAAAGTGAATTCAAACCAAATCAAAATAGTTTTTGGTTAAACTTTCTTTGAGAATTATCCATTAGGAAAAGAGTCATTTGGGCTAGCATAGAGTTGTTTGAAGAATAAGATTGATTTGAACAAAAAGAAAAAAAACTATTAATAAGAAGAATATTGCATTGTACGCTTTATACGAATTGTTTTAGGCATATCTGATACTTATTATCTATCATCTTATCGATTTATTATAAACTCTTATATGTTAATGCAGTAATACATAGACTCTATAAATTTATTTATCCTTCCATTGATTGCAGGGTTGGATATATGAGACTTTTTCTCATCTTGAAAAATATGCCGAGCAATCTTTAGATCCTGCTTTATGCATTCCTCGTTTATTTAGATGGAGCGACAACATAACTGAAGACACATAACGGAAGGCATTACATTCTCGTTTACTTAGATGGGCAATATTTTTTTTGCATTGAATGTTTGAAATGTTTAAGACATTATATATATTTAAAATTGAACAAAAAATGAAGTCAATAAAATGAGGGAGTTGAAACAAAGCTTACCTTCTTTTTTATTAAAAAATACTACTGGAAAGTCTTCAGATTCTCCTTTGTGCATTCCTCATTTATTTAGATGAAACAACAATATAACAAAAGGCAACCCATTCTTCATTTACTTAGATGGAGCAATAATATTTTTTTGCGTTGGATGTTTGAGATCTTTGAGACATTATAGTTATTTAAAATTGAATAAAAATGAAGTCAACAAAGTGAGGGATGTTGTAAATAACGAAATGTGGATGCCATGTAGCAAATTCACACTTCATGACTTTGGATATTTCCTTCATGACTTTGGAAATCTCTTTCATAACTTTGAAGGATTAGAAATATACTCCTACTTTCTGTAATACTCATCTTATATGTAGACACACATGCATTGAAATATTGGAAGGAAAACATTACTGCTCTTTCTCTCCATTTCTTTGTTATTTAATTTTTAATATTTTATTTTATAACACGTTATCAGCACGAAGTCTCTTATAAGGTATGTTTCGGTGATATAACTATTTTTATTTTCATATTCTAAGCACAAGTATACATTATAATATTTTCAGTTTTTATGTTCTCTAAATAATATAAGATGGTAGTAAATTTTATTAATTCATGAAAATAAAATTTCTTATTAAAGAATACTACATATGATATTCTTAATTTTCAATGGTTAAAAGTTTATTATTTTAATGAGAAAAGACATAAACTCACCACTGAAGTTGTCTCGAATTTTCAAAAAGACACCTTAACTTTGCAACCGTCCTATTGCCCCATTAAACAATATTGAAGTGATATTAATATAACATTTTTCGATCAACCCCAGATTTTAGAAAGCAAGTGTGTACACTCACCAATCATTACATGACATGTGTTAATTTAATTAAAAATATAATATTTTTTCATTCTAAGTTTTTTCTTTTATCTTTTTTTTTCTTTATTTCTCTCTCTCTCTTAGTTTTTGACTTATTTTAATTTTAATTTCATCTTAAATTAATCTTCATCTTCCACACACCCCACCCCCACTTTCAAGTTGATCCAACCCTCCATTTTTTTTCTTCACCTCTCACCCTCACCCCACCTCCCACGTCAAGTTGAACCCCTCTCCCATTTTTTTCTTTTCTTTTTTCTTATTCATCTTCAATCAAAAATTTTATTTCAATGATTTTTTATTTTAAAAAATCATACTATTTTCTAGACTTTATTGAATTATGCAATTATTTTTCTAAGAAAATTTAAAATTTTGAAGGTATCATCAATTACTCCTTTTCATATAACTTCAAAATTAGAAATTATAATGTTAAAAGCATCAATAACTCCCCGAAAATAGAAAGAACTTGATTGAAATCGGATAAAAAAATTTATATGATACCTCCTGATCATCTTGAAATCTAATGGTTTTATCAAATTGTTTGAAGTGTAAGAAAATATTTAGATAAAGTTTTAAAATTAACGAGTGTAAAACTAATAGTAGTAAAAAAGGAAATTTGAAGTTGTGGTTAAAATAGTGACATTGAGAGTAAGAAACTTCAATGGATATGACAATGAATTTTTGAAGAAGAAAGAGAAAAAATAATAAGGAAAAAAAGTTAAAATAATAATAAAATATACTTTATAATAAAATACTTGTAAAAATAAAATCATATTAGTTATTTAAGGTTGCTCTCTCTCTCTTTGAGAGAGTGCACACACTCTCCATGTCAGGTGGACAAAAATGATGTAATAATATCAGTTCAAGATTGTTTACTGGGGTAATGGGACTCCCACATAGTTAAGGTGTTTTTTTAAAAATTTGGGACAAGTTCAGGTGTCACTTTATGTCTTTTCTCTATTTTAATCTAATTTGACTATTTTATGATAGTTTTCATCATGTGAAATTTGTCAAAATTGGAGTTCGTGGCACTTAATATTTCTGGCAAAAATTATTTATCATGGGTATTCGATGCTGAAATTCACCTAGACGTTAAAGGTCTTGGTACCACCATTACTAGGGTCATGCAACATCGAGTCAGGACAAAGCGAAGGCTATGATTTTTCTTTATCATCATTTGGATGAAGGATTAAAGGCCGAATATTTGGCAGTGAAAGATCCACTTGAATTGTGGACTAGTTTAAAGGAAAGGTATGACCACCTTAAGGCAATAGTATTGCCAAGGGCTCATTATGAATGGATACAGTTACGATTACAAGACTTTAAAACTGTATGTAAATATAATTCTGTTGTTTATAAAATAACTTCCCAATTAAAATTATGTGGGGAAAATATAACAGATGAGGATATGTTGGAAAAGACTCTTACTATTTTTCATGCATTAAATCTGGTGTGAAAGCAACAATACCATGAAAGGGGATTTAAAAAGTATTATGATATAATCTCATGCCTTCTTGTGGTTGAGCAACATAATACCCTTTTGTTGAAAAATCATGAAGCTCTTCCTACAAGAACTGCTCCACTACCGTAAGCAAATGTGGTAGAAGCACATGACCAGTCTGAAAGCAGACAAAATAAAAATCAGGGCCATAAGAATGTGTGTGGACGTGGAAATGACAGAAAATGATATAATAATCATCGTGGTAGTGGTCATTATAAAAGAGATAACAATATGGGTTCTAAGAGTAACCCTTCAAGAGGAAACTGTCATCGTTGTGACATGAAAGGTCATTGGAAGAAAAATATCGGATGCCTGAGCATTTTGTCAGGCTTTATCAAAATTCCTTTAAAAGAAAGATAAAATAGAGGTGGTACATCTTCTTCTATGCTCGGATGGAATCACACTTGACATTTGAAAATAATGTTGAGGCAAGACCTTCACAAATGTACAATGATAATATTGAAGCAAATTTGGCTTTAAAGAATGATGATTTTAATGACCTCAATGATATTACTCATTTGGAGGTTGAAGACTTCTTTGGAGATCGTAACTGATGTTTGATTTTATTTTATGATGTAGAATATGTTGTTGTTTTTATGTGCTTTTGATTATCATTTTTTAATGTAACTTTTATTTCAAAATTTAAAAATAAATAATATAAAGACTTAAGTTTTCTTGCAATGTTGCTAGTTATCTTATTTCTTATGATGTACTTTTATTTTATGAAGATAATAAAATTTCTCAGTCTTCAATTGGATCCAAGATGAGTAATGGAGATACGTGCCTTTTGAATAGTGCTACAACTCACACTATATTGAGAGAAAATAAATATTTCTCTCATTTAATTATGAAAGGGGCAAATGTTAATACAATATCTGGTAGTACAAAAATAATTGAGGGCTCTGGGAGAGCATCATTATTACTACCCGGGGGAACAATATTGACCATTAATAATGCTTTGTATTGTAGTAAGTCTCAAAAAAACTTGTTAAATTTCAAGATTATTCACCAAAATGGTTATCATATTGAGACTGCTAATGAAGGAAATGTTGAATACCTTTATATTACTACAATAAAAGAGGGAAGAAGATTTGTGCATGAAAAATTATATGCACTTTATTCTGGGTTGTACCACACAAGTATTGATGTGATTGAATCACATGTCAAGATGAATAAAAGGTTTATTGATTATAATGATTTCATCATTTGGCATGACCGGTTGGGTCATTCCGATTATAATATGATGCGCAAAATTATTGAAAATTCACATGGGCACACTTTGAAGAATTCGATAATTCTTCAACCTAAAGAATTCTCTTGTGTTGCTTGTTCTCCAAGGAAGCTGATTATTAAACCATCAGCAACTACGGTTGGAACTGAATCCCCTACATAACTGGAACGTATACAAGGTGATATATGTGGACCAATTCACCCTTCACGTGGACCATTTAAATACTATATGGTCTTGATAAATGCATCTACAAGATGGTCACATGTGTGCTTATTATCAACTCACAACATGGCTTTTGTGAGATTGTTGGCTCAAATTGTAAGGTTGAGAGCACAATTTCCAGATGATACTATAAAGACTATCCGTCTTGATAATGCTGGTGAATTTACATTTCAATTCTTTAATGATTATTGTATGTCCATTGGAATAACAGTTGAACATTCGTTGCTCATGTTCATACTCAAAATGGTCTAGCAAAATCATTGATTAAACGTCTTCAATTGATAGCTAGACAATTACTAATGAGGACAAAACTTCCTCTTTCGGTATGGGGGCATGCTATTTTGCATGTAGCAGCACTTGTGCGTATAAGGCCAACCAGTTTTCATGATTTCTTGCCATTACAATTGGCTTTTGGGAAGGAGTCAAATATTTTCCATCTTAAATTTTTTGGATGTGTGGTATATGTTCTAATTGCTGCATCGCAATGCAGAAAGATGGGTCCCCAAAGAAGGTTGGGAATATATGTTGGGTATGAATCTCATTCTATTATAAAATATTTGGAACTTATGACTGAAGATTTATTTACAGCAGATTTGTTGATTGTCATTTTGATGAATCTGAATACCCAACATTAGGGGAGAAACATAAGAAATTGGAAAATGAGATAGATTGGAATGTAGTATCACTATCTCATTTAGATCCTTGAACAAATCAATGTGAACAAGAGGTTCAAAAGATGATTTATTTGCAAAATATTGCAAATTAACTGCCAGATGCATTTACTAACCTTCCAAGTGTTACTAAATCTCATGTTCCAGCTGCAAATGCTCTAATTAGAGTTGATATTTCGATAGAACAAATTGTTAATGCAAATGAGTCTAGACCACATCTGAAACGTTTTAGACCAATTGATTCTAAGGATAAAAATCCTCGAAAAAGAAAAGAAGAAAATGATCATAATATGAAAGTGCGCGAGTGCTCAAGGAGAGCCTCAAGACATAACAAATAATGAGACAACAGAAAATGTTGAGATATCTAAAAATAATGTGAATGAAGAGATCTCAATAAGTTATATCTCGACAGGAAAAAGGTGGAAAAGAAATGATGTTGTCGTTGATAACATTTTTGCTTATAATGTTGCTATTGAAATAATGCAACAAGATGAGGATCATGAATCAAAATTTGTCGATGAATGTAGATAGAGAAATGGTTGGCCAAAATGAAAGGACGCAATTCAAGCAGAGTTGACTTCACTTGAAAAACGTGAAGTTTTAGGATCAATAATCCAAACACCTGAAGGTGTCAAGTGATGTTTGCATAATCAAGACACAACTTCCGATTCAAGTGTCTACGATCGTACAATAATAATATAACCCAACTGAATGGGTAGGGGTCGAGTCCTAAGGAAGCGGTTTCTGAGAATTAAGAGTTAAGCGCGAATATGCTAGAGTTAACCATAAATAAAACATTATCGAGTAAAAACATAATAAATTAAGGGGTTGACACAAATGACAATTATCAATAGGAGGTTTATAGTCGATTAACAACTAAAACAGCGAAAATACAAAGATACGAATATAGGAGATGGGATTCTTGGGATGTGATAGGAATACGAGATAAACAACACAATCGGGTAAATGCTATTGATAATCAATTGCTGAACATTTGTAACTAGGCTAGACTTTAGTGGGGGTAAATTCTCTCTCAAGCAACTTACCCCGAATCAACTTGGTTTCTCTCGAACACCGAGTTGCCACTTTTATGCACAGTCTCTGCCTTAGCCCATTCACCCTCTCGAGCTGAATGTGTGGGAAAAGGCCTAGGATTTACTCTCTTGAGTTGAACCCATGACGACCCAATAACCACCGGCTATCGATTTAGTAGTCTTAGTTTTAAAACCTCTCTCTCGAGCAAGCCAAAAACACTAAGATGAAATCGTATTTGCAACTACAATCCCATTAAGTTCAAATACAACTACTAAACGAAATCACATTTAAACAACAAATAGACTAACAATAAGCAATACCCAACAGGAAATTTAACCCATATTCACAATATCACACCCTAAGAATTGGAATTTTAGCTAGACATAGAGAAAAGGAAGAAAATGATACCAAATCGAAGTAACATCAACTGGGTATGATTTATATTCACTTCAATCAAGTCTAAGATGAAGAATCTTCAACACCCACTTCCAATTTCTTGGAATTGGAAGTCTTCAAATCTCCAAAAGCTAAGCAAAATATTCTTTACTTGAAAACTTAGAAAAATAAAATGTTGTATCTGAAATTGCATACTAAGATAAAAATTCAAACTAGTATTTATAGTTGTCAAATAATGTGTTGTGAAGGATCACTCGACGCAGTTAGTCGGGATTGCCGATGCACTCGGCGATCTGCCATTTAGTCTGCTTCATCGCCTTTCAGCTCTTGCCTTCATCATCTTCGCGTTCTGGATCATTGGGCGATTAAGTACTGCTTCACAGAACTATTCGGCAACACGCCGGTGTCCGGTACCCACATCGGAGCCCGACTAAATTCGGATTCACGCCGGGAAGTCCCACATTGGGGAGTAAAGCACTCTCTAACAAAGGCAACTTTGTACCCAAGGGGAATCGAACCTTAGACCTCTTGGTTAAGGATGATGCAATACTTACCACTCCACCGCAACCCTTGTTGGTACTAAATTTTAAATACGTTAGTATGATTATTTGTTTTTCTAATAAATTTACTAATTGATTGTTAGTTTGTTGGTAATATATCATTCAAGGCGACTCCGTACCCAAGGGGAATCGAACCTGAGACCTCTTGGTTAAGGATGAAGGAGTATTTACCACTCCACCACAACCCTTGTTGGTAATAAATTTTAAATACGTTAGTATGATTATTTGTTTTTCTAATAAATTTACTAATTGATTGTTAGTTTGTTGGTAATATATCATTCAAGGCGACTCCGTACCCAAGGGGAATCGAACCTGAGACCTCTTGGTTAAGGATGAAGGAGTATTTACCACTCCACCACAACCCTTGTTGGTAATAAATTTTAAATACGTTAGTATGATTATTTGTTTTTCTAATAAATTTACTAATTGATTGTTAGTTTGTTGGTAATATATCATTCAAGGCGACTCCGTACCCAAGGGGAATCGAACCTGAGACCTCT
>JAJOOF010009826.1:0-20310 GCA_029582545.1 Solanum lignicaule | reverse complement strand
ACCGACAACCACCACTATGAGCCTAAGTGGTGATACAACGTCTTGCCCACGCTGCCAGAACTATCCTATACTTTGCCGTCATATAGAACGCTTAACTTAGTGGATCCACTAGTCTATGCTAAAAGCATCTTAAGGAGTCATCTAAAAAGTATGATCCTTTACTACCCATGATGGCTACATGGTTTATGGAGACTTGAGTTAATATGAACTTGCATCCCTATATCGGTGCTCAATACTACTCCCAAAATATACTTAGCTCATATGTTTGTAAAAACAAAACTCTTTTTGAATTGAGATAATTACTCAAAACTTAGCTTAAAAGCTCTCTTGGAATCAATGTTTCATTTCTTGCTCAAATGTGAAAACATTTATAAACTTTTTGGGAATACTTAGTCCCCTTATAGCTTTTTGAGAAATGAACTCAACTCTTTACTCTTTGTTTAACTTGAAACTTGAGCCTTAAAATGAAGTTAAAACGTTTGTTAAAGACTCTTGAAAATTTCGAGAAACTTGGCTTTGACTTGCTTCTTAACTTCTAGATTTTAACTCTTAGCTTCTTTGACTTTGATCTTAACTTTCCTTGAATTGGATTATGGATTCAAGGTTCATGATCTCATGCTTATGGATGATTTCATGATGTTTAGATGTACCTTAGAGTGTTGGAAAAAATAGAAAATATAGGTACATCGCTTAGGAACAAGTATGAAAAGGTGGGGAACGAATGGGGAGAACTGGCGTCCCTGGCGCTCTGAGAGGCACGTAGAGCCAGCCCTCAAACTTCAGAGAGGTCTGGCTGGCGCGACACGCTAGAGGCCAAACTTTAGAGAAGTTTTTGTGGAGCTCTGGCAGGCGCAGCGCCCCAGCCCTTTTGCCCAGCGACTTCAGACTTTTCTCTTCCGTTCTTCCTCTCTAAACCTCCCTAACTTCCATAGTTCCTTCCCCAAACACTTAGGATCAATTGTACCCTCAATATACAACCAATCTAACTCGAAAAACAACTCGGAAACATGAACCAACTCACCCCCAAGCATCAACAACTCAACCAACAAGAATTCTACAATTTGTTCTTCAAGAACCTTACTTCTTCAACATGTAAACAACTCAAAACAATTGGATTGAAACAAGTTGGTGTGTGGGTGAACTAACCCAGCACAAAAAGATCTCACATACCTTAATAGGATCACCCCCGACGAATTCCACTCGCAAGCTTGGATGATCTTGACGAATTCGCTTTTTCTCCCTTTCTTTCTTCTTTTCTCTCTTCTCTAAGCCCTAAGCGTATTTCTCAATTCTCCAAACTGACTAAGTCATGTTTTTACCCCAATAAATCCCTAAAATCAAATTAGGAAATTAATTAGAGAAAAGACTACTTTGCCCTTCCCTAAATCCGGATTGGGACTTTCCTCAATCCAACAGCCCAACTTCCGAAAGGCATATCTCACTCATACGATGTCGAAATCGTGCAATCTCGGTGGCGTTGGAAAGATCCTTCCAAGAGCTTTGTAACCATATCTGGAAGTACACCTAACTCATCCTGAGCTAGGAATTATGGCCATTTGAAGTTGACCAAAACTCAACTTTTCCTTACTAGACAAATTTCCAGATTTTTATTTTTTTCCAAAAAAAATGACTATTTCCAATTATAAGCTTCTTCGTAGTTATTTCAAATTGCGAGATGTTACAAGCTCACCCTACATGAAAATATTGAAGGTGATTATAGATTCTACATGACTAAACGTAATCTAATAATGCAATATTTGAAAGTCAAGGTAAAGACTCACACCTAACTTAGCTCTTCAGATCTTAAATCAGCAAAAGACCTTGGAGTGTCAACAAATGTAACAATAGGGAAGACACGATGATCAGCATATTTCATCATTCCTAAAGCCTTTCCATAGCTGCAGGGAGAATATTTAGTAGTTATCAATTCATCTTTTTACAAAACTAAACTTGAGGTATCAAATTAAACAATATTCCTTTCAAACAACTGAACGTTGCATAAACTCTCCAAAAATCTGATAACTGAGCAATAAAATTAAATTGGGAACATGTTGAGAGGCTATGAGCATCAACTTCAGCCTAACTTGTTGCTTAATTAATGGAAAAAATCAATTTAACTTAACATATTGTTAACCACAGAACAAATTAATTGGAATGCTTAATGATAGTAATTAGTAATGATGCTATGAATGAGAATTCTTGAAGTATACCCATGAGGGATGGGCATTGCAAAGTTTTGCATGATGTTTTCTTTTGTATTTCTACATTTCTGATGACAAATGAAGTGTTAACTTCTACCTTCAATGCTCTCAATGTCGGTCACCATGGCTGGATCATCATAGCCAGCATGATCTCCATGGAGCTCTACCCACTTTATACGTAACATAGGATTAAGATTCCCCGAGTTTCATTGTTAGAAAAGCTACTAATAACTATAGTGAATAGAAAAAAAACCAATAGGCATACCTTTTTGGTCATATTTAGTATATGATCTCTTGATCTATTAGGGTGTTGAGCAATTTGGAGTCATTGGATGGGTGTCAAATGAGTGTACAAATCCTTCATGACCTGACGATATGGCATATGTATCAAATGAAACTGAGAAGTGCTGGTCAAATAATCATTTTTGCATAATAATCTAATTTCCTTTGCATAATGAACAATATTATATGTTAAGTAGACAGATTATTGATAATGTAAGGTAAACAAAGTTTAATTTACCTCTTTAAATCATATTAGTTCAAAACTAACATAAATTATGATAAACATACATACATATATATACAACCAGCTACCTATTGTAAGAGTCAGGTGAATTTTTATATTTTTGTTATTACAATATTTTCCATCTCAAACAAGATGTTTAACATTGAATCTTTAAATAAGAAACGAAATTAAAATATGAGCAAATGAAATAAAATAACTAGGGATTAACACAGGGATCAATACATCTAATGTTAACCTGAGAAGTTGTATCATTCACTAATGAGGGAATGAGATGATACCAAGTTTATGGTACAATTCTAAATATTCAAGGAATTTTAAAGGAGTAAACAAAATCCAATTTTTTTTAACAATGTAAACGAAGTATGATTTTTTTAGTTTAGACATTTTTTCAAACATCTGGTGAATGTCAGAGATCTTTCAACAACAAAAAATCACATATGCATACTCCATTAAATTTTGCTACAAATGAAAAAAATAAATTAGAAGAATGAACATACCAATTAAGTATCTAGCAATAGGATATGTTGGAACGAGTGATTGTGCCCTTAAACTCTTAGTGTGGTAGGTCAATGAAGTCATTGACTGCTAACTTGCATAAGTTGTGATGATGTGCTAGTCTTAGTGTGGGACATACACATAGAGCAAGTTCAATTTCAGCATATTACTGGTTGTGCTATCCACTGAAGAAGTACGATTAACCGAAAGGATGTATTTTATGCTCTTGTGTATCAATCTCATGAAGCACATCTAGGCCTGCCAGAGACTCATACCTCCAAGGAAATAATAAATAGCAAACTAAAGTTATATTCCGAATTAAATTGATCACTGGTGTTAAGAGGACAATAAAAAAAAGAAAAAAGTTTTATTGGATTAGTCTTAATCGCTCGACATGGAGGGACCATAAGGATCGAAAGTTCTCTGTCAAATAGAGTATACTACTCTTGAATCCACAAACTGTATAGCCATAAAATCACGATCTAACAAACCTCAAGCTTTGAAAGAAGACTCTAGAAGTTTGATCGAAAAGTAAATTTTTTCAAGAAATTCACCACACATTTGTGGCTCAAATAGTTTTACCTAAAAACCTAACAAAACCCAATTCTTTTCTAAAGGGATTTTTTATCACATACAAAAGTGGGGCAAAACAAATTCAAGCTTCAAGTAGTATCACACATATGCCATATTAAACATAGTTTCATGGGCAGTGATATTCTGATAAGAAGAGTCACAAAAATAAAGAGGTAAGAAGACCAAATGAAAAGGAAACAAAACTAAAATTTAAATGTAAGTTTAAACTAATATCTTAGATCACAATCAAAGTAAAAAGTATATTTATAAGTCCTAATATGATAGCAAGCGTGAAACATGGATAATAGAAAGATTGTGGCCTTAAAGAAAGTTCAGTTTGATACCTCAGAACAAAACAAAGCCCAAAATAATTAAATAGCAATACCAAAGTACAATAGCATACAAAAACAAAGGAAACAATTGTATAAAAGGGAGATTAAAGAGAACAATGACAGAAACTGTGTGGGAAGAAGAGCAGAAGAATAATCGAGAAGCTTATGATTCTATGGCAGATACAAAATAGATTAAGTGGATAATAGTGATGAAAATTATTTTTTTGCCCTTCATCTTTCTTCTCGACCAAAATGGTGAGATACCAGATAACTATTACTCAAAAAGTCTGTATAGTTCTACAAAAATGGCTACCTAATCCAAGCTTGATTAGCATTTCCAATAATCATAATTCCTCTTATGAACAAGGCTTTTCCGTTTGTAAAGGTACCTACGCTTCGATTAGCTCATTGAATAGCATAAATAATCTTGCAGATTGGTTATTGGACTCTCATGTAAGCCCTCTTCATATTCCTGAAAAGTATAACGATAGCCACTCGATCTCGAACTTTAAGAAATGAATGGAAGAAACAAGCAAATTCCTCCCTACTAATAATAATAATAATAATAAATTGTTGGACAATATGGTTATCAATGATTTGCTTCCTCGAGAGAAAAAAAGGAGAAAGTGGTTGCACGGCAGCTCAGGTGGAGAAAAGAGATGAGGGAGAGACTTCACCTACAGGCCCGAGAGGGAGGAAAATTTCTCACAGAGACTATAAGGATTTAGAAGAACAAATAAGTAGCAAGCAAACTGCAGTTTATACAGAATCCGCAGTTCTCTTAGAGGAGTTCGATGTAATTTTGTTGCATAGCATGGGCAATGGAAGGAAGCGTTAACAACTTATCGTGAGAGCTTGAAGAATGCTAGAACGAAAACCACGGTGCAGAAGGGGCAATCAAGGGAATTTACTATAGGAAAGGGTGTCACCGGAAGAAACACTGTGGTAAAAAAGAAGTCGTAGATTTAAGGTTCCTTTAATAATTTGTGCACAGGTTATTAATGTCGATGATTAGCACCCAAAAGAACACTCATATCGGATATTGACATAGGTGTGGGTGTGGAATCCAAACAACATGAGTGTCTAGACATAATAGTATATGAATGTAGACATTTCATATTGATTGAGCACATTTAATTTCAATTTAACACTTACATATATAATCATAGAAGTACACATTTACCTTCACTTCCGCAACTCTGAAGTTACTATTGGAGATGTAGGTGACATCTTGATCAATTGAATCTTTCCTATAGTGCAATTCTTGATAATTAATCATGTGAGAATATAAAACTACATAAAAGATTCTCAAAAAAGATATATTGAAATATTTGATCTTTAAAATCAAACATGTTAACGTTCTACATAGGTTTTAGACCCACAACAAAAATGGAATAAGAAAACATGAAAAGGCTTATGCGATAAGTGTGGATATATTATCAACTGTTGAGCAACCCAGTTGTTCAAATTGGTAGTAAAGATTGATGTATAACTTACATAAATCACATAGTATAAGACCCTAAATTACATTATATCCCTACTCTTTTCTATTTTAAAAAAATCCCTTAAAATATTAGTCATCCGGATACATTAATTGTGATATATTATAAAACTTGTATGTTGCACTTAATAAGGAATATTAATGTAAAATTGATTTTATTTCCCACAAATCACGCAGAACCTAATTGATATCAATCCATTCCAATCTGTAACAACTTCACAAAATTCAAAACTCAAATTTTCATCTTCTCCATCAATTCGAAATCTTGAATCTCAAATCTGCCATTGTAGATGATTGGAGAGATGGTTCAGATATATTCAATTGCTCTGATCCTTACAAGAAAGTTAGTGCAATTGTGCAGGCTATCAGGAACTATAACGATCCCCATATTTTGACAGCGGCAAGCAGTGGTTCGGAGTAAGCAATGGGTGATCTAAATCTGAATGAAAATAAGGTTGAGCTATTTGTTAGTGATGATACTTACTGATGAGATCAAGTTTAACCTTTTTGTGTCTGTTTTTTTATTATAATATCATGTATTTTGCAGTTCAACTTTGTGAACAATATCTTTTTTTGGTTTTGCTTTTGCAATAACATGATGATGAGTTTAACAAGTCATGTTTTACGCTTGTTTACATGTTTGTGGCACCGGAAAATAATGAAAACATTGACTTTAAATGACTCTAGATATTACTATATTGTGAAGACATGTTAATCAATTTGTTTTAGTTATTGTTTACATGTTTATAGTTGTGTGTTGTAATAAATATAGAAACGACAGATGATCAAATCGAATACATTCAATTCTTACATTTAGCAATAATTTTTAAAAATGTATCATAGCCAATAATGTGTATCAATAATTTGTATAAATGTATCACTGTAAAATAATGAGTATTTAGCAGTAATTTGTATAAATGTTTCATTGCAAAATAATGGGTATTTAGCAGTAATTTGTATAAATGTATCATAGCCATTAGTGTGTATCAGATTACGTGTGATTGAAAAATTGCATATCTTATTCGAAGGAAATCAAATTGAAAACCATTTGATGGGATTGAGAAATATTATTGGTACATTATAGAGCTTGATATATGGAAAATGATACATTATACATTACTTACGTATCCAATACATTTGAATTGAACATGAAACTCACTAGTCGAAGTATCAACAACATTAGGTTATGTATCAGTATAATAAATATAAACATGACACATTGCATAGAATCCACTGGTCGAAGTATCAGCAACATTAGATTATGTATCAATATAATAACTATAAACATGATACATTGCATAAATCTCACTAGTCAAAGTATCTACAACATTAGGTTATATAAACATGGTACATTGCATAAACCATAGTCATTGTATTAGAAAACTAAATTACGAAATAAAATAAACGAGATACATTGAAAACTTGTGCCTTTGCTAGAGACAAACATGATAAGGCAGATTCGACTTTTTCCTCTTTATTTGAGCATTTTTTCATAATAGATTTAGAATTTGAAATCCTTCTTCATGAATAAGACTGAACAAATATTAAAGAGTGCAGATACATAACACCTAATTGATTTTGGTATTGTTTATATATCCTTTTAAATTTGAATACGATTGAAGATACATTATAGAACTTGATACATTCGGTAGTGTTTATGTATCAAGTACATTTACATTGAACATGATAAGCAAAATCGAAGATTCAACAATATTAGGGTTCTGTATCAATATCGTAAATATGAACATGATACATTGCATAACAACTAAAGTTACTGTAGCAGTGATGTATCATATCAGTGATAACACTAACAAAGACTATTTTAATGTATCATAAAGTTAAAACGAAGGCATTATAAATAAATTTATGAATCAAAATCAACTAGATACATAAAAAATCTGAATCTTGGGTAGAGAAGGGTGTTGAAACAAAGGCATTATATATTAAATTATGAATCAAAATCAATTAGATACATTGAAATATGAAGCTTGGGTAGAGAAGAGTGTTTAGTAACCTATTCTACTTCCCCCTTTTTTTAGAATCTTTCTCAATGAGCAATTTAGAACTTGAAATACATATTTCATCGATTTCGATTCACAAACACGAGGGATGAGATCTTCCTTTTGTAAACTTAATTGGGTAAGACCAATATTAAACAATGGATCAAAATTCATATGTAACTTTCCATCGCCGTATGACAAACAACCGATTCATCTCTTCTCTTACGCTCCTTTTGCTTCGTATTGTTCGATAATTCTATCTGAAGACCGCCCGTACATATCTCATTCATATATATAAGAAGTTTATAGATGAAAAAGATAAAAAGAATTTAAAAAATCGATAATTGATTAATTAGAAAGAAAAAAGTGGACGAAGAAGAAGATTGGTGAGTTGGAAAAGAAAAAAGAAAGGATTTGAAATATGAAGAAGAAGATTGGTGAGTTGGAAAAGAAAAAAGAAAAGATTTGAAATTCAAAAATGGAGTGATGGAGATAATTGGTGATACCATGGAGTGATTTTAGGCTTGAAAAAAGGAAAAAAAATCATGAGGGTGATTGTTTAGAGTGATGTATCTGAAAAAGTGAAAGAAAATTTAGAAAATAGGGATTTTTGTAATTTTTTAAAATGATAGGGAATAATAGAAAATAAGGTAAAAAAAAAGTTGTGTAGTTAGGTAATTTATCCAAATTTTGGGCATAGGACCTTAGTAAAGGTTTGGTGTGTCTCAGAGATTTTGGGCATAGGTTGGGGGGTACTTATGCATTTTCCCTAAATTATTTTGTTTTGTTATCTTTATGATTCTCTTTGTAACCATAAAAATGGAGATTCATTTTAGGACTAATAATCTATTTGTTATTATTTTTCATGACTCTTGTAAATAGGATGAAATGAAATCATCCAGAGATGGAGATTAATGGATTTTGAGCTATATATATTGATTATTCTTTTTTTTTTTTTTAGGTGCTTAAGAAGTAATGTTTCTATTCTATTATTTATTTTTGAATTGTTTATGTTTTGTCAAAACTGATTATATGTGTAGGAGGATTTATGATTAAATGCAATTTTCTCCTTATTCTTTTTCTTTTTCTTTTTTTTGCTAGATAATTTTTTAACTTATTTAATCATATTTTGCAGATTATAGGAGATATATCTATAGTGAAAATGGTTAAGACATTCTTGCATAATTTGATTTTACAAGGTAAAATAATTTGATATGTCTAATATAATTACAACTTTTTCTTTGTTTATACATTTAATATTATTTGTTTGTGTTCGTGAAGATATAAATCCCGATTTTTTTTTTTAAAAAAATATTTAATTTATTCTCTTTAGACCTCTATGTAATTCTTAGATAATTTGATTATATTATAATGATAACACTCTTCAAAAAAATTATTTGTTCGGGTAAATTCATCTCTCACTTTTTTGTTGATAATATTAGTTTATTGTGTTTGTGGGGTATAATATTTTGAAACATAGAAGCAGGAAATGAGTCAATGGATATCGATATGCTACTTAAAGAAATACGTACATATACTTCCATAGTCCGGTGGAGCAATTTTTATTAACAAAAAATGATAGAATATGAGAATTTAAAGTTAATTTATAATTTTGAAAATACAGTTGGCTTCATTTAAAACAAATTATTTATTAATGTGAAATTGCAATCTTTAAATTTTTCATTTTTGTTGTTTTCTAGGAGATTTCAAGTTGTTTATTAATAAGTCAAGTTGCGGTCTTTATATTTTTCATATTTGTTGTTTTCCAAGAGTTCTCAAGTTATTTCAAAATTGCGATTAATTTATAATTTTAAGAGAAAACAACCAAATACCCTCTCAACCTATTAACCAATTCTCAACTACACACCAATACTTTATGGAGGTCCTATTACCCCCTTGAAGTATTTTAAACAGAGATATTGACACCATTAAGTGCTGATGTGGCACAGCAAGTGTGTTCACTTTCCTGAAGGCAAGTGTAAGACATATAAATAAGTCAAAATTAAATGATTAAACAAGTGTCATTTTTTAATAGAATTCAATATAATTAATTACAATCACATACTCTCTCTCTCTCTAACCATTTCCCTCCTTCAACATTTACACGCAATTAAATTTTGTCATGGCTGCCATGGCAAGCACCTATACAACATTTTATTTTTCATTTTTTCACTTTTAATCCCAATGAACTATTTCATGACCAACCCCTCCAAATCTTTCCTAAAAATAGACAATACAACCAAAAGAAAGTTAATGATAATCCTTTAATTTCTTCACCTCAATGGAAAATACTTTCAATTCAACATTGAAAAATGATATTACAGCTTTTGCTAGAGAAATCTTTTCGATTATTGTAGCAACCCGAGTTTCTTGATTGGAACTGAAATGGGTTTTAGAATTTGAAATTTGTGAGTTTCTTGATTGAAATTGAAAGTGGGTATTAGAATTTGAAATTTGGCAAGAAAAAATTCATCTTCAAATCTATCAAAAAAAAGCAACGGATGCAGAATTAGACCATAATGGCAGTAAAATACCATAGTAAAAAGATTCAACATTCATGTCAACTTTATTGAATTCAACAATAACAACGTAGCAAGATTTTGTGCAAATAAATAATCGAAAAGATAGAAGAAAGACGGAGGAGGATGGGTGTGATGGAGATGGAGGTGGATTGGAGAAGACGAGACATTTGGGAACAATGGAGAAAAAGGGAATGATTTAGGAAGATGAATGGAATGTGGAGAATAAATGAAAAACAGCTAATGTATTTTGGTGATGATTTTTTTTTAAAAAAAATTAGTCTGAAAAAATAGGTGCCTGTATTACACTTAGCAACAAATATTTGGGGGTGACATTTTAAGGGTGTCAATATCTGTGTTTAAAATACTCTAGGGGGGTAATAGGACCCCATAAAATATAAGTGTGTAATTGAGAATTGGGTAATAGATTGAAGGGGTATTTGGCTATTTTCTCTAATTTTAAAAATACCGTTGGTTTCCTTGCTTTCTATTTACTCTATTTTGATTGTCTTTTCATTTTCTATAATTAATGTTCTTTATTAGTGTAATAATGTACAAATATTACTTATTTACTCCTATTATGTTACAAACAAGTCCAAAGCCACATTGTTAATCCTCTTAATTACTGTGACTCTTTATTCTTAGGAATTTATTATATTGAATGTAATATTTATTTAAAATGTGAAATATACTTTTTAATATTTTTTTGTGTTTAACCCAAGCAAAATTAAAAGAAATAGGAATTCGTATGTGTCATATTTTTGAATCTTTTTTGCATAGTTAATTCTCTCTTTTGTTCTCTTTTATGTTTATTTTTAAATTTTACATTCTTTTGTTTTCCCAATATAAGTTGTCCCAAAAATAATTGGATATCTGAACTTAAATATAATAATAATATATTAAGATATGGAAACTAACTAATTAAGATTGTTATTTTTCAACATTTAAATATGTAAACTTTTTTTAATTTAAAATTTAATTATTAAAAAGTTATTAATCAAATATTAAATTAATCTAATATTGTACAATAAAAATAATTATAATATGTGATGATTGGGTGATGACGACGACAAGTAATAGTAATTGTGGATAATGATTAAAAATAGTGTTGGCTAACGATGTAGTCATGGATAATAACTATTAATGGCAATCTGAGTTTACACATTGTCAAAAAATTACACTAAGAATATAATTAAAAAGATTACAAAAGAGTAGAAAAGAACAATCAGATTTCAAGTTTATATATATATATATATAAATTATACTAAAAAAGATCCCAAATAAAAAAGAAAACAATGATCACATCTCAAGTTTACATTTCAGTAGTTCTAATATTACCTTCTCTTTCTCTCTATGAAATTTATTTTTAATATTTAACTTTTCGAAGTTCACATATATTGATTTCTTAATGCATTTCATATTTAACCTAAATATTTTTCATAGCTTCTCTTCTATGAATGATTGATAAAAAAAAATCCTTTTATTAAAGTAATTATTGATATTAGTATGTGACTTTATTTTAATTTTTTGCATAACTGCGCGAAGTGCGGCCAATTACACTAGTAAAGAAATAAAGAAGAAGAAGAAGGAAAGAAGAAATCATTAATGGCAAAAAGAAGACAAAGTCTTCTTGTTTTGTTATAACTTATAAGTATTGTTAAAATCATAAATTTATGATGAAATTCTCACAATTTCATTATAAACATCATAAAACAAAGAAAATAGAGAAGAAGAAGAACAAGGGAGAAAATCATAAAATAGAATAGCTAGGACGAAGAGAAAAACACAGATATGGCTATATTCAATAATAAAGCAATAATTGAGTCATTTTTGTTCTAATAATAATCAAAGGGTCATTTTTTTTTAATCTATCCTAAAATAAACTTATAAAAATACTACAATAACTTACAAGCCAGTCGAAAGATAGCTCAGCAAAAATAGCAACATTTATACAAATCAAGAGTCCCTACAACATATACGGAGGATCATGATCACAAGATTGATGCCTATTTTGATTTTTACAATTAGTAAATTAGCTTTATTTTTTAATAATTTAATGATCAACAGATAACAAATCAAGTAAAAGGATTCTTATTTTTATGGTTTCATATTTGATATGAAACTAGGAATTTGGGTAAAAATAATATTTTATTGATTGATATCTTTTCAATTGACTTTGTAGAAAGAGTAAAAAACGTGCAATCACTTGTTAAAAGGGCTTTGATGTTCCCTACTTCTTTTTGAACCAACAACACAATCAAATATGGATTCCCATCAAACAATAATTATAGAATTAATATAAATTTTTACTATAATTACATATCTACCATAATAAATCTCACCCACTATTATAGAATCCCGCAACACGATAAATAATTTTTTTTTAAAAAACATGAAACAATTTATCTTATCATATGGTCATTAAACGACAATTTACGTATTTTGAAATTTATTTACACGTATAAGTTGTCGATCTTAACTTCTTCTTTTTTTTCTCTATTTTCTTATATCACCACATGATTTCGTACGCTTTGTTTTTTTTTTTTTTATTTAAGAGCAGCCTCTATAAAATAATTTATTCCTACAAACTACTTTTCTCAAAAAAGTAAAGCCACCATTTGAATAATATTTGTAGGAGTACTATGACCATGACTTTTTAGACAATTTCTCCAAAAGATTTTTCTTTCTGATGATTTTGTCTTTTATTTCCTTGTGGAATCCATCCAAAATTGTTCTTCCTAGTTGAATTAAGTAATTAGTATTAATCTCTATTATTGTTGAATACAAGTCTAGTGGATAGTATCGTTCCACAACATGTCGTTTATCTAACCTTTATTTTAGAAAAATAGAGAAAAAAGAATAATAAGTACTAAAATATATACTAGCAAGAAAACATGAAAGCTACGAGATATCTAAATAGCTCTTAGTTAATTGAATTTTCATATAATATATTACTAATCCGTAGCTAAATAAAATTACCATGATTGCTAATCCTTGTTTTCTCGTAATGTATTATAAGTTCAGCTTAACATGGTAGTTAAATTTGATTTAAACTACTAGGTTATTGGGTGCACACTAATTATGTCGGACACGATTAAAAGAAAATTTTCAAATAGTTAAAGGTGCAACGATACTTTTAATGAAATTCAATTAACGTGATTCCAAGAATTTTCCTTGTCGATTTTTGCTTATTTTCGCACAAATTCCATTATTAGGTAAATTTAACGTACTAGTAATACACATCAAAGTTCAAGCATCTTGATATTTCTTCGAAGACAATTGCTTGATGAATTGCACGGTGACTTCAACGGAGTTGGTAGCAGCAAGTGTGATGAAGGTGGAGGCCTCGTTGGACTCGGAAGTGCCACCTCCGGCCATGTCGGAGAGGGCACGGATAACGATGTAAGGTACCTTCTGTTGGTAACAAATGAGAGCCACAGCAGCACTTTCCATTTCAACAGGGCTAACATCAAACTTGTTGTAGATAAAACTCCTATATGCTGCATTATCTAAGTATATGCTTGCACTTGTTCCTCTATGTACTCTTGTTACTTTTGGTGGATGGCTCAAGCATGTCGTTGCGTTTAAACACCCTTCCAGCTTCAAACCCTAGTTAATTTCACAAACACGTCAAAAAAGTTACTATTTAGTTTCACATAAAGTACTTTCTGTCTATTTGCATAATAACAACATGTAATATTGTATAGTAATAAATGGACTGACCCATATTGACAGCTCTAAGTATTAGAGTAATAATTTAAATTACCTCGAGTTTCTTGGCAATTGCATAGTAACGAGGGTCAACAGGGACCCAAAAGATATGTTGTCTATCCTCTGGAGTGCCAAATACAGGAAATACTTCTTCAGGTTGGTACCATACATTGTTAAGAAGATTGTTACGTGAGTTGCATTTTGTGGCATTCACTGTGTATTGAGCAATTTTCAAGTAGCCAATATCTCTCGTGTAATCTCCATTTACTTCAAGGGGTAGTTCATTCTCAGGGCCATCTCCATATCTCTGCATCAAGTATTTTATTTTTATAATATCCGTTGGTACAGCCAAAAACATTTTTAACCTAAAGTATATATTTTTTCTTTAATTATTGGTTTTTCTTTTACACAATTTCACTATGAGGAACTTTTGTTATTTTCAATTTCATACTCAATCACTAGTTAATTTGCTTTGAAAATTTCTACAAGAACGTAGCTTTGACACAAAAGAATTTGGTTTACGTGAACTTTTGCTTCTACGTCTTAATATATGTTTTAGCTATCCTAATATTGACTTTTACTAGTCCAAAGTTACTTGTAATGAGAAAAGATTGCTTTGACTTTGTTAGATTCCAATAATCCAATTCTCATTGACCAATTATTTTGAAAAACATTTTCCTTTCCTTCGTATCAAACATCAATAACTCTGAGCCGCCCCTATGTAAAATTCCAATTCCAAAAAAAAAGTAAGTACCTGCCAATTCCAAAGAGCAGTATGTGCCCAATATTGAGGAATTGCAACATCTCCAATATTTAGAGATGGATTTGCATTTCCTGCTATTCCATAATGCACCACACCTTTAACATCGAACAATGCTAACAACAGTTGTGTTGTTATCCCAGCATTTAGCTGAAACAATTAAATAAACGCAAAATCGATCTATCGATAAAAACCGTATACATACGTACAACGTAACAATTATA
Organism: Solanum lignicaule; assembly: GCA_029582545.1. Classification (NCBI taxonomy): domain Eukaryota; kingdom Viridiplantae; phylum Streptophyta; class Magnoliopsida; order Solanales; family Solanaceae; genus Solanum; species Solanum lignicaule. The sequence goes on along the minus strand of JAJOOF010009826.1, from coordinate 5,468 downwards.
ATTATAAATATTAACACACCATGGCAAGTCCAGTCATAACCAAAACGACAGGCTGATTATCAATGTGTCCAAACCGAAATCTCCTCCCTTAGGATGATAAACAAACGTAAATATATAATCGATAAGCAAGAGATCGAAAAAACGTAAAATAATGTGTATGTGTTTTAGTTTAATTACCAGCATAATCAATGGTGAGATCACCAGGTTTGTAACTAGGATGTTGAAGAAGAGGATTCATCTCAAATAAATTAGGAATGACTAATCCCAAATAAGGTCCTTTTTTGTTAGCCATATCAATTAATTTTCTAGTTTTTCCACTTATAGTACCATTTGCTTCTTCTAGAGTAATAATTAGAACCATGAAAGCCAAAACCAATGACAAAAAAAGCTTGGAAGAAATTGCCATGGTATATATATGTAGAAACTTTTGAGTTTTAGAGAAAAGAGAGCTAATTAAGAGAATAGTATTGGCAAGGGAAACTAATAACAAAGCCCTCATATTTATAGTAATTATAATTATATTACGTTGCATCATCCATCAATTATTCGACTATTTTTTAATATATATATTTTGTCATGTAAAAGTTTTGTATAAGGCCAAACACATACGCAGCCTCTGAAACTTGTCCTTATTTTTCATTTTGACGCTCTATCATGTCTTGTTCCATTTTAATTAGTCCTTAAACTCTATTTTTTATGTACTATTTAAACACGAAATATTATTTTTATGATTTCTTCATTTTTTTATTTATGTTCTTCAATTGTTGTGTGTCTGTTAATTTCATTTTAAAAAAATAAAAATTAAATAATGAACATCGATTTTTTTTTTAAATAATAATATTATTTTTTGAGATTTCTCTGTATTTTTGCATGAAAATAAATCGATGAAACTGATTTGATTTTCTTTCTTAAAGATTCAACTAAATTAAATAATGACACATATTTTATTTTTTTCATATCATCTAGTATATCTGAATTTAACGCAAATATTCATTTTGTAATTTTTAATTTAACTCAATACAAATAAAAAAACTCATCTTCAATACGAGTAATAAAAAGACTCTTGTTCATTGCTAATAACACTACTAAAAAATGCTAAAACTCGACAGATTTCTTTGGGATGTCAATGATTTTTTAAGAAAGAAAATTAAACCAACACAATTTCGCATGTTATTTTTCACGCAAAATACAGAAAAACTCTCAAGAAGATTTTTTTTTTTTAAATAATTAATTTTTAATCTTTTTTTAATGAAAATTAACAAACACACATTGATTTTTAAAATAAGAAACAACAATTGAAGAACATAAATAAAATAAAGAAATCATAAAAATAATATTTCATGTTTAAATGGTATATTAAAAAAATAGAGGTTAAGGATTAAAATGAAATAAGGCTAAAATATAATGCCAAAATGAAAAAATGAGGAAAAGTGTGAAGAATTGTCTATGTGTTTGGCCTTTGTATAACAACACCAGTTTTGGCATTATACTCGACAATATCCTCTTAGACGATATTATAGGTGCACGAAAGTTTTAAAAATAAATTTCAATATTGGTACTAATCAATCAATAATTGTCACCTCAGATATCACTATTTAATGGTAATAATTTTATTTTATTTTAAAAATGCATTTGACGGTAATAGTTATTTCTATAAAAATACTTAGTGATAATAGAGTTAATTTTATTGTATCTAGAGTCACTAAATTTTTTTAAAGATATTTTTATAAAATAATATTGGTTCTAGATGCTTATATTTTATTGGCGATAATGATGTATATACATTACTATATATCGTTTCAAAGAAAGTGAAGATCTAATACAAGAAGAATTTAGTTGTGACGGTTCAAGATAACGGTTGTTAAAATTTCTTTCAAAGTTATATATACCCTCAAATTAAATATTGTTATAAGTTATAACATTCTTTCGTTATAATATATTTCATCATTTTTTCAAATTTTTGTATCAATTAGGTTAATAATAATTCCAATACAATCGTCCACTTTAACTTACAAGGTAGTACTAATTTTGAAAGGCTTAGTTTACGTTTAAGTATATGTGATATGAAATTATGATTTTAAATCACTATTGGACATCTGACTAGCATTGTGATTTCAAATTTCAACTTTTCCAAAAATATATGATTTGAGATTCTAAATCATGATTTCAACTTTTAAAATGTAAAACTTGATCCATAAGTTCATATTTGTATAAAAAAAAAAAAAACAGATCCGTCATTTTAAATTTTACATCAAAAGACTCATACTTGACATAAAAAAATTATTTGTATCATATGAAATGATTATATTAAAGAATGTCTGCACTACTAAAATAACATGAAATTATTTAGAAATAACTTACCAAAAGAGCATCCTGATATTTATATATTTCAAAGAAGGAGAACGGTAAATTAAAATATAACAACAATGACAATAAATAAATAAAATTATTTTTAAAATACAGTACTGTTGTAAAATCTCTATCAGATGAATAAGCTCTTATAATATATTCCAATTGTAATGTAGTTGTTGATGAATGATGATACTTCTATATCACGATAATATTTAATTTGCAGGCCTCTCTTTCCAATTCATATATTTTATTTTATACACTATCTAGTAAACTTGTCGGTATTCCCATATTGTCAAGTGTCAACTATCCTTTTTCTCCTCAAGATCTACAATTAACAATTATATTTGATTTTCTTACTACTTAATTCATCAAATAATATGCATCCTTCGTTTTCAATAGCTACGAGATGATCATCTTAGAGTGATTCTTTTGTCGATGAATGTTCTTATTACACCCTCGACCACAAAAAAGCGAGAGCAACATAAAGCTCGGACCCTAAATAATATTAAAGACATCTTAAAATACAAACTACATGAATTTTGGTTGACACTTGTGTTACTATTCGAATTTCGAGGAGGGCGATTGGGAGCAACATGAGGCTCGGGGCCTAGATAATTCTAGAACCAAGTTGTTGGAGGATGAAGGGGAAGAAAGAGAGGCTTGTAGTCGTTTCTATTACCCAGGCCAAAGCAAAAATTTATATTTCATTATTTGTAAACTCTATATTTCATACATAAATTTATGTGGTACGATTTAATATTTTTTTCATTTGTTTTTATAAAGCTAAAGACCTATCTAATTAATTCGATACAACTATATATAAATCTATATAATTAATTTTTTTTTTCTTAAAAATTAGTATTCTATTTGAAGATTAAGTCAACTTTAAAAAAACTATGACACGCCCGTGACCCTATCTCAAACAATTGTTAAGTTCACGATTTGGATAAAAATCGATCCAAATCAAAAATTCAAATCAAATCGATAAAATAAACTGATTTTATTTGGATTTGGTTTGATTTTAGATTTTTGAAAACAGATAGTATTTGGTTTGGTTATGGATTTATTTGAAAAAATCGAAGAAATAACTGAATTGAACCGATAAATTACATATATTTTATTAATATACATACTTAATATATATTTTTATAAATAATTTTAAAGATCTTATATATGTTTTCATCAAAATTTCTTTATAATTTACTTATTGAAAGCAAAAATGTCTTAGGTGAAAACAAATTATCTTATTGATTTCATGTATATGAGTGTGTATGACAATTCTTTGTGGGATTGGAAAATGTTACTGTCTCCTTCTAGGCCAAAATTGTGAATTTTAAAGCTTTATTCATAGTAAATTCAGTGATCGAAAGTTCAGTAATTTCAGTCAGTCTAACTATTTTTCGTTTTGAATTGATTGTTTTCACTTTTTGAATGAATTGTTTCTTTTATTTTTGTGTATGGTTAATAACCGAATAACCAAACCAAACCAAATTGAAACCGATAAATGTATATTATATTTGGTTTGGTTTGATTTTGATGGTTTTAAAGCCGATTAAGTTGGTTTGATTTTAATTGACCAATAACCGATCCAAACCTACCCATGAACACCCTAGTTACAACTTACAATCATTCAAACATATCAATTAATTATTACTGTATATTACTATCATTATTGAACATGTCAAAAATGGAGTAAAAGAAACTATTGCGTTGATTAAAAAAACCAAGACGCAGTCGATACAGTTGATCGATCCTCCACTATATAAGCATGTGAATATAATTATTTACATTTAACAAGAATGAGAATAGGTGATAATAAATAATTTACCTTGATTTTCTTGGCAATTGCGAAGTAAATAGGGCCAACAGGGACCAAAAGATATGTCGCAATTAAATAGAGGTTAAATTATATAAAACGTATAATTTAACACTAGAGGTTAATGTGGTTAAAGATATAATGTTAAATCATGCTCGTTTTTATTTCTTTCAAATTGACTGTCATGGAGTTTTTTCCTTAATGATGTCATTAATTATATCTTTCATTTATTTTTTTTCAAGAAAAGACTTTTCTTAAAAGAATTATATACATGTAGCGTACAATAATTATAGGTATGACTTTCAAAGAGTTTTCTTTGAATACTTTATCTATTGATGACACTAATTCTATGTGGCCTTTACAAGACAACAAAAAAACCGTCATGCATTCAATGTTTAACTCAAATCCAACAAATACATCTTCACATACACATTTTTTATAAAAATACATGGCATATACTTTTTCAGAGATCAAGTATTTTATTAACTAAAAGAAAAGAAGGAAATTAATTGAATTTAACAATGTTTTGTAGATAGAAAGATTCTAAAGGACAAAATTCACATGTTTTACGCCGAAAATTATTATCATCAATGATTGAGTACGATCTCGAGACACTAGCTAATTAGGAACAAAAAATTTCTTCCTAGTTGAATTAATTAGCTATTAATCTCTATTATTGTTGTATCCAAGTCCAGTAGATAGGTTATTGGGTGCACACATAATTACGTCCGGAAGTTGATTAAAAAAAAAAATACAAATAGTTAAGGTGCAATGATACTTTTAATGATATTTTAACGTGAAAATCACGAATACATTTAGATTAGACTTGATCCCAAGAAATCTCCTTCTCGATTTTTGCTTATTTTCGCACAAATTCCATTATTAGGTAAATTCAACTTACTAGTAATACACATCAAAGTTCAAGCATCTTGATATTTCTTCGAAGACAATTGCTTGATGAATTGCACGGTGACTTCAACGGAGTTGGTAGCAGCAAGGGTGATGAAGGTGGAGGCCTCGTTGGACTCGGAAGTGCCACCTCCGGCCATGTCGGAGAGGGCACGGATAACGATGTAAGGTACATTCTGTTGGTAACAAATGAGAGCCACAGCAGCACTTTCCATTTCAACAGGGCTAACATCAAACTTGTTGTAGATAAAACTCCTATATGCTGCATTATCTAAGTATATGCTTGCACTTGTTCCTCTATGTACTCTTGTTACTTTTGGTGGATGACTCAAGCATGTCGTTGCGTTTAAGCACCCTTCCAGCTTCAAACCCTAGTTACACAAACAAATCA
>JAJOOF010009825.1:0-19240 GCA_029582545.1 Solanum lignicaule | reverse complement strand
TAAGAAATATTTAAAAATTATATCAAAGTAAATATTTTTATGTATAAAATAAAATTTTAAAATTATATATATAATGTCGGGTTGGTTTGGTCTCGGGTTGATTTTTTTTAGTTAAAACCAAACCAACCCAAATGTAGTTGGGTTTTTTTTTCCAATACCAAACCAAGTCAAACCAACCACTAGTCAGATATTTTTCTCGGTTTGACTCGATTTGCAGTTTGATTCGGTTTTCGATTCGGTTTTGTACACCCCTACCTCACACTATAAAAGGATGAACAACATTTTCTCTCTTTACTTTGTTTGAAGATATATATAGATTGCCATAGGAATTTATTTATTTTTTGTTTCTTATTTCAATAATCTTTTAATATTTTTATTTTTCTTAAGGCAAAATAGAAGCCCGTCGAGAAGAATTTGACATTGGAAAGAAGTTCTAGCAGTAAAATTACAATAGAGAAGAAGCCAAGCCTGAAAGAAATTTTTGATAAAAGACGTTGGCACCTGAATCAAATATAACATAAAATATCTATTTAATCAAATGTTTAAACAAATGCATAATGATATTCGGCTTTCAAACAAAGCAACAAAAAATGTAAATTACCTAAGCACGTTCTTTCTAAAGGGACAAAAACAGTTACCAAGTTTGCGAGGTCTTGAATTTGTTAGTGACTTTTAAATTATATTGAGACTAGGTCATTAGGATTTGAGTGTCATTTAATATGTGAAATTGAATCGATTATTTGATTTCTTATATTTGTTTTGATTGGGTATAATACAAAGTATAGTTTTTACCCACAAAAGAAGAAGATATAGTTTTCTCTCTTTTATTTAACTTGACTTATTCTTGTTATGGTGTTTTGCTTTATTGAAGTTCTTATTTTTTTTTTTTTTTTATTATTATTATTGTTGTTGCTGTTGTTTTTTTTTTTTTTTGGTAATTAACTGTATATTCATTAATCACCAACTAATATTTACAAAGCATAACAAAATACATCACAGTTTGTTAATCAAAGAAACAAAACTCAAAGGAGATACAACTTCAACTAAAAGCTAAGTTGTTGCAGCCTAGAACTCATGGCCTTAGGAGCCCTCATACAACACATATAAGCTATCTCTTTCGCAATGTGATCAAAATCTCTACTTTTGTCTTCAAAGATTCTGTGATTTCTTTCTCTCCACACTGCATGACTCCATTCTGCATACATTAGTCTAAACATATGTGCAGTGAGAGTATTACCTTTGGCTTTCTCTATGATCCTCTTCATGTGTGTGGCCCAACCATCTGAAGTATAGATTGGCCATTTGATCCATGTCATCAGCTTCCTCCAGACATCTCTCGTAAACTCACAGTGAACAAATAAGTGATCTCTAGTTTCAAGATCATGTTGACACATCTTGCATTGTTGATTTATATCCATCCCCCATGAAACCAACCTATCACTAGTTGGTAGCTTGTTTTGTAATTGGAGCCACATTGTAACAATGGCTTTTGGTCGTGCAGAATTGGCAAACATCAGACATTTCCAGGGCACTCTAGGTCTATTTCCAAGTAGACACAGGTAAAGGTTGCCAATAGTTACCTGATCATTTTGCTTATGTGTTTGTTCTAAAGTCAGCCTAGCATTAAGGATCTGCCAATAGTTGTTGTTGTGCCAGATGATCTAGAATATTCATAAGTTTTAAAATTATTATCCTGAATTCGAAGAAAAATATGCATGCATTACGCTTAACAGTTATAATTCTGATTTGTAAAATTAATATTTGTTTGTTTTTTTATAAAAGTCCTTTTATATAAAACTATCCACTAATGAAAAAAATAGTTTTATAACTCCCCAGTCATCATTATACTGCTATATAAACTGTGTTGATAACCTTTTATTTTATCAGTAGTTATTATAAACTAAATAAAAAAATAAAAAATCACAAAATAAATAATTACAATATTTTTAAATAATTACGTCACATTAAATATATATTTTTAATAGTTAACATCATTTTACGTCTTTATTTAGTAAATTTATATTTTGCTTATTGATTATTTTGTAAAAATAAAACAAAATAAAAATATAACAATTATAGAGTGTTAAACAATAATTATACGCAGATAACTTTACGTATCAGATATCAAATTTCAAAAGATTAAAATGTAACAATTTTAATATATATATTTTGGTAAAAATGTAACAAAAAAATAATAATGAAGAATTTTTAACTGTTCCTATTTTCTCTCCACTTTTCTATTTTAAAATTTTAATTTTTCAAAAATATTTGGACAAGGAAAATTATCTTCAAAATCTAATCTAACCGTAGTATATAGAGTATCTATACATAAATTCTTTTGATGATTTAATTTTTCTCCATCTTCTTTGTATGTGAATTTTTAATGATTTTATGTTTATTTTTTATTTTTTGCAGGATGATTGGCAGATATTGTTAAAAAAATATTATTTATACATATTTAAAGTGTATCATTTATTGGATAATAATGTTATTTGATAACATTATTGTTCTTTTTGTTGTTGATATTATTAGAAAATGCTTACTACTAAAAGAATTTATTCACCAAAAGTTCATATGTTTTTATTCTATTTTATTCATGTGATATATCTCATAATGTGGTAAAAATCGTATACTTCTTAATATCTTTAAGTTGGTAATAGATTGATATATCAATGTGATGTTTTCCTATATTTTTTTTTCCATTTTTTGATAATCTAACGAGTATTATTGGTAGTATTTTACACAAATATTGCATGCATGCTAGAAATATGTATTATTTTGCAAATTTGTATAATTCTTTGTCACGATCCAACCCACCGGGCCGTGCGGGCACCTACATACTACCACCTAAGTAGGAGAACCCTCATATCCCAATAATTAAAACATGCGGAATGCTAAATAAGCAGAAATAATTATACTAACAGAATTTTATAAAAAGGTTAACATGCGGAATGCTAAATAAGCAGAAATAATTATACTAACAGAATTTTATAAAAAGAACCTTTAACTCAAATTCGTTTAAGTTTTGTAAAGTAACTAACACCCCTAAGGATCTAGTCTAAACAGGTACAAGAGCTACTAAGAGTACAACTGGACATACTAAATAAAAGACACAACTCCCACCATGCGAAAGGAAAGATAGAAGCTGCTGGACAATTTCTTCGTCTTCACCTAATGGAACATCACCAATCCTGCATTCAGACTACGCCAAAAAGGTATAACAATAGTAATATCAGTATAAAACCAAACGTACTGGTAGGCATCATCGGTCAACCCGACGCCCACCACATAACATAAGAAATCAACTAGAAAGAACACGCAATAAACCACTCGCTTCTCCACCTTCACCCTCTCTTGAATACCTCAGGATTACACTAGTACCCTCACTACTAACCATCTTCTCAGACCACCTATTTACCAGGTTCTTGATCATATCCTAACCATTCTAACACATAGAAAGTCCACAATACAACAACAAGCATTCCGACTAACCACCCACGACATACTCTTACTTCTCTTTTTCATTACCCAACCCTTGCCACATGGTACGTTATATCACACTTCCTAACTACTAACCACAAATCTCTTCATCCAAGGTGAAATCTACCTTAGTATTCACATCATGTACACTACCTCCACTTCTCACCCTTGCAACACGCGGACATCCCTTTACTCTCAATTATTACGACCCTTGAACCCTTGGCCTTCCCGATTCATTCAACAAGGAGATATGTAATGAGTTAAATCAACATAATAGAACAAACATATAGAGGTCATCATAATCATTTACCCTTCAGGAGAAATGCAATGTCAATACCATTAAGAACTACATACAACTTCACAATTTCAAGGTATACAGTTATGTCAAGTTATTAGTCCTCTCATGGAATCCAAACCCAAACTGTTAGCATACCGGAACGTGGTACCCGATCCAATGATTATGCCGGAACGTGGCAACCAATTCCATATTTATGCCGAAACGTGGCAACCGATCCAAGTTAGTGTGTCGGAACACAACACCCGATCCATTCAACAAGCCATAATCACAAAGTACATTCTCATAATCATACAATTAAGTCATGATTCATGGCATTCATCATTCATCTATCTTCATTTACAACAAGTGTGATCAATAATGCAACACTCGCATACCTACATGTATCATAGTGAAGCAAGCATAAACATACATCACACAATCATAGAATCACAACCATCACCTACAAGTATACACTGACATACATCACCTAATAATAATTCGACCATACTCAGCCCTAGTTCATCATCTAAGGCTTCTTCCTATGATTTAATCATCTTTTGTTCGGTGCACGAATGCCTACGCATGAATCCTACTATTGATTATCATTATACTACACATTGGACACAGATTTATAATTACTCAATTAATAAAACCTAGCCTACCTGGGAGCCAAGCAGCTGCACAGAGTTTTTGGCTTCAATTCTTGTTTCCAGACTTCGTGATGGTGATCTTGAACGGAAGTACGCCATCCACCGCGCTCCTTATGCTAGAAATTTCCTTCTCCTTCCTTCCCAAGCTTAGAGCAGGTTTTTGGGGGTTTCTAGGGTGGTTTACGTCTAAATTAGGTATTTTTAGAAGAAGGAGAAAATAAGATTTCGTGTTATTTACATTCTGTCTCGCCTATCCCGCTCTGGCGCCAGCTTACCCCGCCGTGGCACCACCGCCCTAGCGAGACAGTGGCCTAGAAATTTCCCAAATTTTGCTTTTCCTAAATAACGACGGTTTGGATCGTCACAATTACATACTAGTACATTCAATGAATTGATATATCCCCTTTATTTTGCAGCAATGAGAAGGAAGAAATCTAATCAAATCAAAAGGATTCTTACATTAAGACTATTTCAATTGAGAACTCATAATTACATACATTAAGAATGCAAGAATTTGAAGATTTATGGATCTTTTAATTCTTTGTTTGAATTAAAGTGTTATGATATATTTGTTGATTTTTACTTTTTATAAATATATAACACTAGATCGTATGTGTAGTGACATTTTATAAATTATAAATTACCACATACCCCCTTCAGTTTAATTTATTCATCTAATTTTTTCTTGGCACATAATTAATGAAAATAAAAAAGATTTTTGAATCTTGTAATCTGAAATTGAAGATATGTAAAATGCATCAAGGTTCTCTTTTATTCTTATGTTCTTAAACATGGAATGTGAAAATTAAAATTAAGAGTTACCAAAAAGGAAAAAAGACATTCCTTTTTTAGAAGGACAAAAAAAACAAGAAAAGAAATTGAAACAAAGAAAATACTAAATAAAAACACATTTCATTCCATGATAAACATATTGAAAGATAAATTAAATCAAAGATAGAATAAACATAATCATTAATATGAAAAACTTAACTCTATAAGTATCAAATTAAGTAATTGAATTTTAATTAAAGCAAGAAAATTCTATTCATTGGATCCAGATGGCCCTTCATCGGAATCAGACGAAGAATGTTCTGTAACTCTTAGAGGAGCAAATGCACTTCCAATGGTTTGATATGGAAATTCAAAACCACGCTCCTTTTTTATGCTCACTACTCTTTCAATTTCTTCATCTGCAGCTTCCAATTCCTTGCACAGATTTTTAAGGTCAAAGGAACTGAGTTTTTCAATTGGAGGTTCTTTTCTCAATGCTTGAAGTGCTTCTCCATATTTTTTTTCTCTTTCAAGTGAAATCTCCAATCTGTTTAGCTTCCTATTGATCTCATCAGTATTTGCATTTTGATGAGCAATAACGATGGGGTTAGGAGCATCAATATCAGTTGGAGGATTTTCCCCCAAAAATCTATTCATAATAGACTCAACGGAAGGGTGTCCACATGAATATGGTTTATTGCTAGGAGAAAAAACTACAACGACAACATCAGCACCACACAAAGTGGAGAGCTCAGTTGCCTTTTTAAAGACTCCATCGCGTCGTTTTGAGAATGTTACTTGTAAATTGCTTTGATTTGGCATCCTCGCCATTTCAACTCTTCTTCGGCCATTAGGTCTTCTCATGGCTAAGCTTATTTTTTGAGAATGTAAGAAAATGTGGTGTTGTGTTTCTCTTCTAACGATGTATTTATAGTGATAAAATCATCATAGTATCTGTTGAAAATGAACTCAAATGACAAAAAAGTAAAAATATTTATGATGTTTCCTTATTTGGTAGATTTGAACAAAAATCATTTCATATTAGTTAAATTTCTCTTTTTGGTTCATTGTATTGTTAGTCAACGTGTAAAGATAGTAACTACAAACAACATATTTTTAGTTAGATTTATGTTATTGGATTATTGAATTTTTTTTTATTGTGTCATTCTTTTGTAACATATGTTTTAGTAAGTTAATAAGTAAATTGATGATAATTTCTGAGGTAAATATTTTTTTTTTATCATGTTTGTATATTTTCTAAATTTGCTCTTGTTCAATTATGTATATTTCCTAATAAAGTCATGCTTAATAAAGGCATTCCACTATTATTAACAATATTAAAATACTTACTGTCTAACTCATATTTAATAAATAAAAAAATTTAAGCACCTCCATTTAAAATTTTAAGTTAGTTGTGTGTGTTCTAGAGCGTTGCTAAACTCGTAAAATATACTTGTAACTTATGACAAGTGAAAGAATATAGTAATAGAGAATTCTAATGCAATTTAACTTGTATAAACAACTTTAGAACATTCTCTAGCACTTTATAATTCATTTTAAATTCATAATATGATACAACAAATTTTGTGTCTTTTTTTATTACCCAACCATCTGATATTTGAACATTATATGATGCATTATGAAATAATACATAATAACCATCCAAAAGAGTATAAATTTCAATTTTTGTATATACTTCATTTTCATAATATCATATATCTAACTTTGCGACTTGAAATCACTTTAGTGAAACTCATCCATATCTCTTTTTCATTATTTTTTTTGTCATTTATTTGTGTAGGTTGCTAACTTTTTTCAGTGACACTTCTTCTTTTTAACTGTAGATATCTATATGTTAAACAATTTATATTACTTTCATAACATGTTTCTTTCATTAATAATTTCTACATGTAAAAGAAATATACACACAAAACTTTACACATCGAAAAATCTAGAGAGAGTATTTTTACTTGAGCAATTACCTCTTTAAGAGGCCCTTTCAAGAACTTATCACAACCTAGAGAGAGAATTGTTACTTTAGCATTGAATTAGATATTTTTGGAGTAGTATTGAGCACCGATATGGGGAAGATTTCTGTCACGACCCAGACCATCGTGATTGACACCCACACTAGCCCTTCGGTGGGAGAACTATTAATACTAATTAGCTAACCAACTAAATCAAATACTAAGGCATTTAAGTTACAGAAGGAAGTTAAATGCTAAGGAAAGAAAAATAGGGAGTTCCCATAAACTCCAAAACAAAAGTCTAACAACTAAACAAATGCGGAAAATACGCCTAGAACCTGAAAGTCAATGTACCAAAACATCTAAAGTTCAACCATAAGTCTAAACAAGAAGGGATACAACCCCAAACTAAACATAAGATTAACTAAAGAACTAGTCTAAGTCCGAAATGTGGTCATAGACTGAAAGAGAACTCATGGCAGCCCGAAAGAACTGACTCACCCTTGAATTCGAACGATCACTAATCTTCTAAGTGAGGTATGTCAATAGCCGCCGAAAGATGCCATGTACTCAACAAAGAAAGAGCAAGTGCAGTATCAGTGCACAATCACAATGTACTGGTAGGATCACCCGGCTATCCCAATAAGTGCAACATACATAAGTCATTACAACAATATAATAACATGCATACACCGAATATATACTATATCAACAACATTAAGAACAACAGAGCATTTCACATAATTCTCAATTATACAATTATGTCAAGTCAACGGTCCTCTCATGGAATCCAAACCCAAACTGTTAGCATATCAGAACGTGGTACCCGATCCAATGATTATGCCTGAACGTGGCAACTGATCCAAGTTAGTGTGTTGGAACGCAACACCCGATCCATTCAACAATCCACAATCACAATCACAAAGTACATTCTTATAATCATACAATCAAGTCATGATTCATGGCATTCATCATTCGTCTATCCTCATTTACAATTAGTGTGATCAATAATGCAACATTCACATACATACAAGTATTATAATGAAGCAAGAACAAACATACATCACACAACATGAAATCACACCCATCACCTAACTCAAAACAAGCTTGAATCCCCGAAGAAACTTGATTCTTCCCTTTCTGGATTCGTTTCGCTTGTTCTTGGTCTACAAACAATCAATACAATACGAGAATCAATAAACAATGTTTAATTACCCAAATTACCAATAATTCTATCAACCCTAGATCAAACCCATGATCCTCATACACAGATTCAGGCTTTTTCCACCATAATTTCCAGATAAAAACCCTCTCCTATCGAAAATTATCCATTAGATTATGTTCTAAGGATCGAAAATGGATTCGAAGAGTGAAAATCTTACCTTTAGCCTTAAGAATGGTGGAAAACTATCAAGCAAATCCCTGGGTTCATTCCTTAGCTCTCAAGTTCGAAAACAGCAGAATAAAATAATTTTGGGGTTTATTTCTGACTTTAAGTCGCGATTGTCCCGTCAAAGCGGTACTCACCCCTCTACAGCGGCCCCACCCTGGCGGGAATAATCCTGCCTTAGCGGTTTGCATGGGACCAGTGAGTTTATTTAAGAATTCCAAACTCTCATTTCATAACACACATTCAGCCAACGACACTTAGAAACTACCCGTTCACGCTAAAATCAATTTCGTAAAGTTGTACCGTTTCTTTAACGTCTTATCTATCCAATCATGTGATCAAATTCATAATTAGATCGTCCAATTGTTACCAGATTTCCCTAAAATTTAATGACATCGATTTCGTCCAAATCTAGACTAGGTTGGGAAATTCCAAGTTACTACGAAAAAGTTTTCGGCCTAATATTTTTCCCCGTTGGCTTTTCTATAATGACGGAAACAGGTCGTTACAATAGATACTAATTTACCCATCATTCTTCCTCGAGTGACTAACTTAGGAAAAACAAGCTAAGGAAAGAATGGAGTAGTACCTGAATCGACAAACAACTGGGAATACTTGTCTCGCATGTCCTTTTCGGTTTCCCAAGTAGCTTCCTCAATTGGACGATGCTTCCATTGAACTTTCACGGACTTAATCTCCTTGGTCCTCACCTTACGTACATCAAGATCAAGAATGGCAATCGGTTCCTCCTCATATTGAAGGTCTTAGTCTAACACAATTGAATCCCACTTTATGATGTGATCCCCGTCAGCATGATATCTCTTCAACATGGACACATGAAATACCGGATAAACTCCAGATAGATTAGGTGGTAAAGCCAATCTATAAGCTACTGGCCCTACACATTCAAGAACCTCAAAGGAACAATGTATTGCAGACTTAGCTTGCCTTTTTTGCCAAATGTCGTCACCCCTTTCATGGGTGATACCTTAAGAACATTCTCACCAGTCTGAAATGTCATGTCTCTTACCTTATGGTCTGCATACTTCTTCTGCCTACTCTGTGCTGCTAAAAGCTTAGCTTGAATACTTCCCACCTTATCTTGAGCATCCTTCACTAAATCAACCCCCAAGGGTTTCACATCTCCAGCCTCAAACTATCCTATGGGTGATATACATCCCCTCCCATAAAGTGCCTCAAATGGTGCCAAATCTATGCTGGAGTGGTAACTATTGTTATAGGAGAACTCACACAAAGGTAAAAACTTATCACAATGCCCTTCAAAATCAATCACGCATGCCCTCAACATGTCTTCTAACACTTGAATAGTCTTGTCTAACTTTCCATTCGTCTATGGATGGAAGGTTTACTAAAAGTGAGTTGTGTGCCCAATTCATCATGCAATTCCTCCAAAACTTGGATATGAATTGGGTACCACAGTCTGAGATGATAGAGAGGGGCACCCCATGCAACCTCACTATCTCTTTCACATAAACTTTAGCCAATTGTTAAGCATTATAATCTATTTTTACCAGAATAAAATGGGTTGACTTAGTCAATCTATCAACCACTACCCAAATAGAATCAAACTTCCCTAAAGTCTTGGGAAGACTAACCACAAAATCCATGGCTATCGTTTCCCACTTTCATTCCGGAATTGACATTCTCTAAGGCAAACCTGCAGGCCTTTGGTGCTCATACTTTACTTGTTGACAATTTTGACACATAGCCACAAACTCCGCTATATCCTTCTTCATACCCGTCCACCAATAAATTCACTTCAAATCTCGATACATCTTTGTCAGACCGCCGTGATTGGTACCCACACTAACCCTCCGGTGGGAGAACCATTACTACAACCCAAATCTAACAACTTAACCAAATACTACGCATTTAAAGATATGGAAGCAGGTTTAAATGACAATAAAAATGGAGTCCACATAAACTCCAAAGGTTTAAATAATTAACTAACCAAACTAATGCGTAAATTCAACCCCTAGGTTCGTTGATCACATTTTACCAAAATGAGTCTAGTAGAGTCTTGCGGAACGGTACGAAGACGTCCGTACTTTTCTTCGAGAGGCTACAGGACTTTAGGAAAAATTCACTTCTTTATACTCCTTCGTGATATGACTTGAATCCAATTGGTATTTGGGTGATACAAATTGGTATCTTTCCTCATTCACTCTGTGGTCCGAACTAGAGAAACAAAGTGGTAATATCATCATTAGCAAAAGAGGATGTGTATAGACTACCGACAGTTGAATGGAGTCACCATTCGGAACATGTATCCACTGCCTCAAATAAATGATCTTTTGACCAGTTACAGGGTGTATCAGTTTACATTTTTTGCTCTTGTACTGGGAGATCAGTAATGGTCATCTATGGAACAAACTAATTTAGAAATTGGCCTTGTCTGTGAGTTATAACTTGAAAACTGTGAATGTGTGTTCCTTGTTGCCTGAATTAACTGTGAATGTGGAAGTTGTATTTGCTTGGATGTGATGATATGATCATGTTCACAATAGGTGTGGGTTATGGTGTTGAATTAATGAGAATGAGTTGGATTGTGTGTCATTGGATTGGTTCGGGGTAGACAATGATTATCCTAGTTCAGAGGATTATACTTAATTGCTCAGTAAAGCTGAAAACCGTTGGGAGATTTAGAAAAGAGAAAAACCCCAGAAAAATTTATTGCCAGGGTACTATTTCCGCCCGAGTCGCTGGGGCGGGATTTTTCTACTAGCGCGAGGCAGCTAGAGCGGGAATTCCCGCCAGAGCGGGACAGGGCGAGACAAAACCTCAGCCATATCTCCTCTATTTTTCCCAAGTCTCCTTATAGAACCCAAATTGAATCCGAACTAACCCCTGCAATCCAACCAGTGTTCAGCAATCGAGGATAGACTATAAAACCTTGTAATAAATCGAATGCTGTAAAAAACAGCAGAAAAACTAGCATACATGTTCTTACAAACACAAAAGGTTGTATGCTAAATTTTCTAAGTGTGAATTTTGGTCGACTTTGGTTCCATTTTTGAGGCATGTAGTTTCAAAGGAAGGGGTAATGGTAGATCGCTCAAAAGATTGAAGCAGTCAGGAATTGGGTCCGACTTAGTTCTGTGACTGAAATTAAGAGTTTTGTGGGGCTCGCTAGCTGCTATCATCGCTTGTGAAGGGATTAAGGTCATATTTGCCTATTCAATTTTATAGGTGACAACATTCAAGAAGTTTTGGTAAGGGATGATTAGATAATGAACACCATTATTTGGGAAAATGCATTTAGTATTGTTATCATAACATGTATGAGTTGTTTAGCGAATGATGAAATTAAGTTATGTCAATTAAGGTTAGAAGCTATACTACGATTTCATGGATTGATTGTATATCAATGAGGTTGCCCATCAAAATGACATGGCTCAGTTTTATGCCTTTTCGGGCAAGACCGAGGCTGATGGTCTGATGCAGTGATCACAAGTACTATTATTGTTTGTGACCAGATGGCTAATATGTTGTTTGATCCGGATTCTGCTTATTCTTATGTGTCTGTGCCAAAGGCCAAGGCTGCCCCAAACTTGGAGCACACTGCCCCAACTTCACGGCCATCACCATGGCTCGTGGGAGGCCTCGTGGAGTTGCCTTGGCCAAAGAGGAGTAGCCACCAAGTGGCCTATCTACTGCCTCAAGGTCTACGAGAGGGACTACATCCAGTGGTCTTGACCATGGCTCGTGGATCCCCTCGTGAAGATGCCTTGGGCATTTGAGCTAGGTGCCCCAAGTAGCATAACTACTGCCTCAAGGACCACGAGAGGGACCATGACTCGTGGTCTTGACCATGTCTCATGGAGCTCCTCGTGGGAATGCCTTGGGCATGTAAGCTAAAAGCACCAATTGCCTAGCTACTGCCCCAACTTCACGAGTGGGACCACAGATCGTGGTCCTCACCACGACTCGTGAAGGCCCCTCATGGTGCCTAGGCATAGTCACTTAATAAAGGTCAATTAAGTCTTTTCCTATTTTAGTCCAATTAAAGTGAGATCGTTTTGGGTAATTTTGGGGTCACTATATAAGTTGTTTTTTTTAGTCAAAATTCCCTAAACTAAGTCATTTTTCTCAAACACCCAAATCAAAATAAAAGTTCATCTTCCTCACAATATTTCTCTTTCTAAAACTCTAATAAGAAGAAGAGTGGAATTGGAGCTAAGGTTTGGTGATTTCAAGGCTTCTTTCTCAAATTCTTTGAAGATTCTTAATCAAGGTATGATGGCTTTTCATCTATGGGTAGCTTTCACCCATAGAGTCCCTTCAAAACTTGATTTCAAAGCTTCCAATTTCCCCAAAATCTAGGGTTTCAATCTAAGTCATGGGTTCTCTTTCAAAACGTTTTCAATGATTGATTTGTAATGGATTATGATTGAATTGATGATTTATTGTTGATTTATGATGAAATCCCCCCCCCCCCAAGAACTCATGAATCCCATATTACTAAATTGTGATTCGATGATGTGGGTTGGTTGATTATGGAAGCATGTGAATAGATTATGTCTATATTGATTGAGTTTATTGAATCATGATACTCTTCATATATATTGTAGAAATTCTAGATGTTTGGGTTGAATGTGATTCATGGTCCTTGAAGGGTAAATTATGAGGGTTTGTACATGTTTATGAGAATTGTGTATAAGCTTTTTATTCGCTTAGAGAATGAAGATCTTATGACTATGGTGTAATTGTGGTATTGTTGAAATATCATTTTTCCCATACCCTTACACATGACTATGTATGAAATATCTATGACTATGATAATGTTGTTGTGTTGATTGAAAGGCTATTCTCATGAACACTATGAACATGATGTGAAAGGTTTACTCACGTACTAATGATTCTAAGGTTGAAAGGTTATTCTCACCTATCAAATCTATGAGCTATCATGATACCATGTTGGTTTGAGTGCTAGGACATTCTTTCATGAACATGAACTTAAGTAAAGACTTAACATGAACTTAAAGGGAAATATGTATAGCATCGAATGGATATGAATATGATATGGAAACTTTTACTCCAGCAGTCCGGCTTCCGAATGGATTCCTTTTACGCCAGCAGTCCGGGTTCCCTAAACAGTTATCTCATGAGATGGAAACCTTCTACGCCAGAAGTCTGGGTTTCTAGTAACAATCTCCCTATCCCATAACTATGTGCCCACATAGGTCTTTAGCTAGTTGATCCACCTAAGCTAACAAAATAGTTCTACCTTAGGCAAGTAAGATACCTCTTTCGGTGTAAGGGCATGACACCGGATTCCATGTAGCTCACATGGTCTATGTCGATTAAGGCTATTTCCCTACATGAAAAGAATATGAACTATGATATGAACATGAACTATACTTATGAATTCTCAAAGAGCTTTACTTAGTGTGAGTGGGGGTATGGGACTTCACTTATGCATTGCACAAGTAGACTTTGAAAGGGGTTATGGTGTGGTTTCTTTATGCTATGAAGATATACGAATTTATGCATGTATGATATGGATTGTTAGTGACTTTACTTGCTACAAGCTATGGACATGAATGTTTCCTTGTCTATGGGTGTTTGTTATGGGTACGGTCAAGGTATGATATGCATGATTACGGTGGCCTAAAAGTGGTACTTAGTATTAGATAGGATTATGAGATCTTGTCTATGCATTGCACAAGTATAGCTTAGGGTTGCTTATGAAATGGTTTGACTTATGTATTTACACTATCCTGCATAATGATTCTTAAAGTTGATAAAGAGCATGGTTTCAACTAAATTGTCCCTTTTGGCATGTTTTAAGGATTTTATGCATGACTTCCATACTTAGTGCAATTTTGTGCTAACCCATATTTTCTACATTTTCTATAAGTGTAGGGCCTGATTGTTGAGGTGTGCTTCCTTCTTGATCAAGCTTGGATTGACTATTCTTCACGCTTTCGATGAGTCCTCATGATTCGAGGACAAGAGTTGTTCATTTCTAGTTTGTTTCTTACATTCTCTTTTGAGACTATGTTGTAAAGGGTTGTGACCCTTATTGATACTCGATTGTATTAGATGGTTATTGAGACAATGTCTAGACTTCCTTTGATTTTATGAAAAGACTTCGATTGTAAAAAATTTAAATTCCGCATAATTTCTATTTATCTTATGTCATGATATGCTAAGGGCTTGTATGAGACCCCTTTGGGGTCAAGTACGTCGTGTTATATCTAGAGGGTACCCCTGGGTCGTGACATTATTATACCTTGTATCTCACACTAAACAAACACTTAGTTTTATCTTAGTTTTACTAATATCATAGGGCTTTTCTTTGTTATAATTTATTTTAATCTAACAATTAAATTTTCTTACATCTTTATTATTCTAACAAGATGATAATATCGATAAGGTGAGAGTATTTATGATTTTGAATAATTGTTTTAAAATAAATTAATTAAATCATGCTAAAAAATTAATATTGTCAAATTTAGACAATGAACTAAGCTTATATATTAATTTATTTACATAAATATTCTATTATAACATATCAAGGTGTTAAATTTAACATTATCTCAAATAAACTTTACAATATTATCATATAATAAGTTAAATTTTGAAATTGTCAGTATTCAGTATTTACGATTACATTTATTAACTAACCATGCAACGCGTAGGTACGTAAACTAGTTACCTTTAACGGAATATTTCTATAGCTTTTTTGTCAAATGAGAGGGACTCAATATGAGTGAAATGTTCATAATGTCATTAAATATTTGTCTAATACGAAAATGTGTCATTTTTTTATTGAATTGATTAGAAAAAGAATGAGTCATATAAATTGAAACACATGGAGTAATAATACTTTGTGCAATTAATAATTCCTTATTTCTTTTTTTGAAAGAAGTATTGAAAACACCCTTAAACTCTGTACAAATGTCACAACCCAATTTCTCGTGCGCAAGTTCAAATAAAACTTGAACGAACCCCCATGAGCCCGACAGGTACACATAATAGCTAAGTCTATTGAGAAAGAAGAAAACCGGGCTCCCAACCCAAAGTAACCAAGATAATCCATCAGACTCCACCCACCCAGCAGTGCACTCTCAGCCCAGCTAGAAAGAGTGACCCTAGGGGGCACCCAACCAAACAGTCCACTCCCAACGCAGCTAGAAAGAGGGACCGTGAGTGAGGTAGATATCGCGAGTAGTTCTAAATTGCAGTCAGCTCCCAGCCCAACTAGAAAGAGCGACTCGAGGACACCTAGCCAGTAGCACACTCCCAGCCAGCGAGAAAGAGAGGCTCGGGGACGATCGCCGAAATCACCGAGTCTACCCAGCCATTGATACGCTCCGAGCCCAGCTAGAAAGAACGACCCCGGGGTGATGGTATCTCCAATAGGATACAATCTTATAACAATCACTGTGGAATGCCGTCAACTCTAAGGAATCACCGAAAAGGCTCCAAGCCTATACTATCTCAATCTCACACCTTTAGTGATGCACTGAACCTTCGAGAACGCGTCGGAACCACGGAACTAGACGGAGAAGATACAGAAGTGCAGCAAGCAGCGATAGCACCTAATCTAAAGCTCGAACTATCATACTCAAGTCTGCTACTCCAGTCTACAAGGAGCTAAGTCATCCGAACGACGTCGGTAGAAAGTCAAGGCTATCCAGCCCACACGAGTCATAAGTCTAAGGCAATGCTAGCCTAACCTAGAGTAAGGACATCATGCTTACGGTTAAGGATGAACAAAGCATACAACACATAGCATACAAAAATACAATAGTATTTAAAACATAAGCATGCAACTCTACTAAACCGGTTAACATGGTACTACACTTGAATTATGGCCAATTGATCCTAACATCAGTTATCTAATCAAAGTAAAGTAGGAAACTGGTACCCACCCCCAATTCACTCCAATCGGCATGTTTTTGCACTATTAAGCTCAATCTAATAGAAAGGAAGCCATAGCCTACCTTAAGGCCGACCGTTCATGCTCCAAATCACTTTGCCGGAGCTTTTACTTCCCGAACGACCTTTTAACGTTGTCACTCTATTAAATATAGGATCACAACGTTAGTATGGTCGTTTAGACACCAAAATCACAACAAACGGAGACAGGTCAATTTTGGAGTCAAAACGGGAATCGTGGGACCCGCACCAAACTGTTCGAATTTCACTCCGTCAAGAGACCCTAAACAGTACCCCGAACTTGTGTTCCAAAATGGAACACAACTCGAGGCTCAAAACGCAACAAATCCCAACATGCAAGGAAAATCCATTTCAATCAACTTAAAAGAAAACATGCAGCAGTCTAAACTTGGAATTTACGAGAATCGAAAGGTGCCCAGCATTCCTTGAACACTCTATGACGTATCCACGATAATTCCCAACACGTGGGACTTCGAATCACCCAAAGCCAAGCTAAAATGAGTGATATATGACTAAAACAAGAATGTCAAAAACAAAAGCTCGAAAAATACCACCGAAAATACGAAGCTCCCGCACTTCGAATCTCCTAATTCGGTTTAGAGATGAGAGAGTTATAAGGTTTTTATGTTTGGAAAAGGATTGTTGATATTTCGGCATTTTATAGCAGATTTTTCTGCATTTTTTCCCGAAAACTTAAAAACTTCGACGGAGTGCTCTGAACTCGTTCGGAACCCCGTGCACACAAATGATATATGCAACCATACCAAATTCGATATTCCTGACTCAATTGCATAGTCAAAAATTCCATACGAGGTCATCTTGACACAAAGTGAGTCCCACACCCTGTTGACACCCAATTTTGGCTCTCCACATTTAACTAAATTAATAATAATAATAATAAAATATATATTTGAAATTTTTATAGGAACACGAAAAGATTTTTAATTATTTATTTTTACCTCATAAATTTATTTCATTTTTCTTATAAAAATTAAATATATATCTTACTACTTACTTTTTTTTTAAAAAAGAATTTAATGTTGTTCTTAAGAATTGAATCTATTTTTTGTTCAAATATAATTCCTTTTGTCACAATAGATATTTTTCGTACATTTATTAAAATTAGAAAGCTTAGTTAATTAATGATTTACGAATTTATATTAATTTAATTTTAAGAGTGACTAATGTTATCAAATAAGCTAATCTTGCAAAATAATTATCTTTAATTTAATAAATCATTACTATTTAATAAATAAGTAGTTATAATTTAAATGATTTTAATTTGAGCAATTTTGGCAATCCAAGTCTCCTTAAATCGGTCAATCCTTGTATGCCACGTAAGCGAGCACATGGATTGTGCTTCTTTAGCTTAAATCTTGACCCTACGATTAAATCTAACGGTCATAGTTAATTAAGCTTTTATCATTATTTAGTGTGTATATATATATATATATATATACTATTATTATTATCATTTTAAAAACTCCATAATTTTTATTAATCGTCCGATCAAACGATCGAACGGCCCAAATAAATCAAGAGCTTTCTTCCTCCCTAAAGACCCCAACGTTTCTCCCCTTCCCCATAAAAGAAAAAGAAACGTGTGTTTCTTCTTTTCCCCAGAATAGTACATGCCGCCCAGCTTTTTCCCTAGACCACGCTCCCTAGTTCTTCATCTTCCCCAACGTCCTCTTTACTTTTTCAAGAAAAGGATGACGCTTCTTACTCTTTCCCTTCGTTCCCCAGATGTTGCACGCCTCCTCCTTCCCCATACCAAACAACCCCTCCCATCAAGAACGGCTTTGGACCGCCGAAAAACAACGATTTTCGGCAATCTCCAACATTATCTCCGTCGTCCATCAATCATATCCTCCTCATGTCAACTTTACATATTTTCCAATTAATTTTCTGACTCAAAACAGGCCTAGGAACCGCCGGTGCTAGTCTGAAAAGGTGAGGGACGCAAAGAACCGTTGGATTTTGGTTGGCAATGCCCTCAATTCAATGGATTTGAGAGTGGAAGCCTCTCCCAAAAAATCAGCTATAAAAAGAGCCATTTGGCTTCATTCGAGGATCATCCGAGAACGACAGAAAAGAGGGACAAAAGCACACTTCAAGTATTTGGTTTTTTTTTAGAAATTTTTTTATCTTCTTTCAACTTTCTGCTTTCGATTTTGAATTCGAGTTTCAAGAGTAAGTTTGAAGTTGGAATCCTTGACGAAACACTTCTAGTTTGCTGCTCGACAAAAGGTATTTTTTTTTCTTTCGCCAAATCTTTTCATTTCGTTTTGGTCTTAATGTAATATGTTGGGAACGTTTGCTATAGAAATATGCAATGAGGCTATTACTAACAGATTTTATTAATATAGATACAATTTGGAAATATTGAATGTGAAGAAGGCTTTATTCTGAAAGCTAAATTGATGTTTGTGTTACTGATTCTAGGCAACTTATCATAGTTTAATCCATGTCAATAGGAGAAGCAGGTTACTAGTTTGGATGTAGTATAAATCAATTTTGACTAAATTTTTAACTAGCCTCTGTTTGATAGTGAATTCTTCAGACGCCTGAGCATGTGGTATATTTGTTAGATTAGATTCTATTTTTTGATATTAAGAGTGAATTAAAAGATGGGCAGAATCATTGTTGTTTATCTTAATCTAAAGTTCTTCTCGTTGCCCCCAACTACTAGCAAGTTTGATCTGATTATATAACTCTTGCATTCCCTTTCTTTAGTTGCTCAAATTTAGATGTCATTCTTAGTTATTTTCTTCTT